>OY992885.1:14165837-14198337 GCA_963921405.1 Cepaea hortensis | reverse complement strand
CGTGCTACTACTTCAAGTAGCTGCCACTACTGAGGCATGCCTGGACTAATTTTTTGCGTGTGGGTTAACTTGTCTTATTACCAGGTCCCCCGCCATCAGACAAATCCACTACGACTTCCGAGGCACTTGTAATTTACGTCCCTAAGTCAAGGATGAGACTTCAACATTTTAATCCAGCTGACCGGTGTAGAGGTTGAGCCTCAGCATCAGCACACCGAAAGTTTTAAGAGCGAGTGCTCTGATTCATCCGGCCATGTTCACGTCCATGTAAGCTTCAAACCCTCGATTTTCTTCTCAAGTGATTGCATTCACATCTCACAGTCTAACATTCACATCCATGTGTTGCTCAGGGAAAGATGCATGTTCTGGAACAATTCATTATAATTTATTTGCTGTTGTTGTGGTACTGCTCCTACCACTGCCTGTAACCTCTGCCTCGCCGTGGCAAGTCTCAGTCTGACCTCTGTGAACAGTTCCTACCGTTGTTAGTTATGGCGTTAAAATATTTACAGCGTATGGCATTTTAAATTTCTTGGTTATTTATTGCGGGTGTGTTTTTTTTTTTTTTTCCCACATGTAATTTTGTCTGTGGTACGCTTTTTTATAGCCCCGGAAAGGTCTTTGATCTTTATTGTGTTATTTGACAGAAGGATTAATTCTTCTCATCTCTAAAAACTATTTGAGAGGAGAACCGTATCATCTGCATATCTGAGTTGTGGAACTTGATGTCCATGGAAATTATCTTTGTTCTCATAATTGTTTGACATTTCTCATTATATTTTCTGCATAGATATTAGACAGGCATCCGGAAAGAATGCAGCTCTATCTCAACATTCATGTTGCACATCAGAACAGTGTTATGTTTCACCGGTTACTCTAACAGCTGCATGTTGTTCATAACATTGTGATTCACGTGAGTTAAGTGTGTTGAAAACCAAACATCTCTAATGGTGCGTTACACAGTCTAAGACTGTTGTGTTCACAGATGACAACATATAACACTCATGTTGTGTAGTATTTAGTGTGCTCTGTGATCTCTGTATCATTCCTTTACTTATCTGAGTGCGTATCAATACCTGCGAATTTGTTTCTCTTATTCACACACAAGGCTTCTCCACAACTTACCATTTCTATGTAGTACATAAGAAAATCGACCGTAGTGGGAGAATTACTTCGGTTTGTTTTTTTTTAAATTATCTGTGAGGTCAGCGGCGCATCTTGCTGTATGATGACAGTCTTTGTCTATGAGTTCATGCATCTCCGCAGATCTCAGTCCTTGATGTTCTGGATCAATTCTATTGCTGAGACTTCTCCACGCCACCGCGCCAATCCATGAAGTATCATTGCTCCTCGTCTCCCCTTGCCTCTTCTACCACTCGTGTGTCCAGTAGTTACGAGGTTGTACACATACTCTCTTCTCAGTGTATGGCAAAATATCCCTATCTCCTTGTATTTCTGTGTGTGCATGACAGCAAATACACTGTATCAAATTCGAGCCATAACTTCAGGCATGTTTATGTGTATAACAACAAGCAGTTTCGTAACTGCTGCGTTCCTGCTTCCAGGTAGACTCCAAGGATGTATTCTGTTTCCAATAACACCACACATCACATGGGAATCGACAAAGAACCAATGTCCCAGTGAGCCTATGTGCTATCCAATATGTTAATACGGTTTCTGATTCTATTTCCACACGAACAATCTGAACTTTGAGTAAATATTTATAATTAGACTCGTGGATTTGCAGGAGTTGACACAGAGTTGCCGAGTATGTACCCGAGCAAACACGGCAAGCAGACCTGTATTAATTCCACAAATACAAGCTGGCTGTTGGAGGAACACAGATAACTTTCAGTTGACACTAGGGGCGGTTAGGGTCGGCACTAACCCTATCCGTGTTGTAAATCAAGCACGACAGCCTTGTCTGCATGTCATTTGACTGTATTGGGAATAAGACACTGCCTCCCACCGGCAATCAAGGTGTGTTATGGCTTCTCAAATAAGGACGAAGAAAAGTAAGGAAGGACCCATAGGCACGTTGCATCATCATCATGTGCCTTGCCAGCTGATGTAGACGTTCTTGTCCTTCCACATATGTCGATCCTCGGTGCTCTGCATCAACTCTGATGATGTTTCTCCATGTTACGGTCTCAGTCCATCCAGGATAATCTCTATTGGTCTCTTTTCTCACTGATCTTTCCTGTTGTCACGATGTTCTTCAGTGCCTCTCTTCTCATCACATGAACAAAGAATGCTCCTTGTCTCTTTCTTATTGTTGTTGAACATGCTCTAGTTTTATTATAGACTTTCAATCAATCGTTGTTAGTTACTCTGGCAGGCAAGGTATTCGCAACATTCCTCTCAGAAACCATATCTCCGTTGCTTTTAAGCTATTCCTAATTTGTGTATTTACTTTACATGATTTGCTACCACACAGCAATACAGATTCTATATAACATCTCACACTCTATTTCTTACATTTAGTTATACGGACTTAATGCATAAAATACTTGCATATTTTGCTTGACCTATTATGTTCTTCATCGCCGTCGTACAACTTACATATGATGTTATAATTACCGCTAGATATTTAAATTATCAACTTAATAAGTACATAAGTAGATCAGCAGCTACATTCCTTACCTCTGGATATGTCATGTAGTTTCTTGTTGCCATCAAAGTTCCCGCCATTAAGTTTACCTCTGGTATTTCCCAGCACCGGCCCGCAGCTGATGTTAAGTCTGTCCGAGTGTGATATTTCATGAGATCTTTGTTCACTTTGTACACTGGTGGTATTCTTGTGTTGCACATCATTAGAGGGGGAATAATCCGTACACAGATTTGCAAGGTCAGACTTGTGGTCCAAATTGTCTCCGATTGTTGTGGCATCTGAGAGAAATGACTCTAAGCTTTCTCTACTGAAATTCTTGCCATGAAAACTATCTTTCAAACTGTCCTCTATACCCGAATTGTTAAAATGCGGATACAAGTTGTACAAGTTTATGTTTTTTGAGTCTGCCAAGAAGCCAGGTTCGCCGCTATCTGTTAAACTTCGAGTTGATCCGTAAGCAATGCTTGAGACAGATCGGATGCTGGGAGCCACATCATGGAATTTGGAACTGCGTTCAACTTCCGCTGACCTGCTTGTTCCCCAAGAACCGCACGACTGAATGCTGAACATGCTGGAGGAGTCGCTTGTATAGCTGTCCATTGGCAAAGGCTGGCTGTCAAATCCGGCATACAACTTCCGCCGCGGTCTGCCCAAAGAAGGCGGGAATCTCGGAGTGTTATCCCATGTCATGACGTCTGCAAAGGAAGAGATGGAACTGAAACTCGACGTACTTGGAATACCACTGGTAGAAGACTGGTTCAGTAACAGGTCTGGGCCAGCGGGGCATTTACGAAATCGAACCGGTTTATTCCCCGCCAAGCCGGCAGGATATATAAAATGATTACGTTCAGGATGCATTTTTCCAACACCAGTTTTTCTAAGGTCTTCCGGGCACCGTCTATGTGCCGTGGAATTTATGTCGCGGTTTCGAGAAACGGTTAGTATCCCTTTGGAATTGTTGGCATTAATGTACGGATGAGTTTGTGTAGATTGTCCATCATTTAATCCACAGCCATAACACTGCAACACGTTGTTGGCTGGATTAGGATGTTTTGGCCCCTTTGTAGTTTGGGACGTATTGTTTGTCTTTCTGGTAAGAGTGTTGTTATTTGTTTTATGCCAAGAATGTTGTTGGTGTTCGTTGTTGTTTGCTGGCGCGTGGCTCGGATCGTGTGGTGGTAACGATTGTGA
Organism: Cepaea hortensis; assembly: GCA_963921405.1. Taxonomy (NCBI): domain Eukaryota; kingdom Metazoa; phylum Mollusca; class Gastropoda; order Stylommatophora; family Helicidae; genus Cepaea; species Cepaea hortensis. Next base: position 14,194,535 of record OY992885.1, on the reverse strand, counting down.
CGTTTCCCTCTGGCCTGGAGAAAGTAATGTCGTGGGGTGTTGGTCTTGCAATGATCTGTCATGCGATCTTTCCATATTCGAATGTAACTTTGATGATCTTCTTTCTTCTATTGACAGTACACACGAGTCCCCTTTCTGGTCTCTTAGCGCCATTTTGTGAGACACATGGTTCTGAGATATACATCTGGGAGACATTTGGTCTGTGTGTTGGTGATTCACTGGCTTCGGCTTCTGGTGTAGTGATGACTGCCCGGGGGACCAATGTCTGAAATCATGTGAGTGCACACTGTTGAGGGTATCGCCATCAGCTGTCACAAAACTAGTGTCTGGGGATGCGGAGTAGTAGCAGCTGGTATTTCCCGAGTCACTGCTGTCGACGTCTGAGGAGTCTAATGCCACACTCGGGCCGGATCTGACAGTTGATTCCTGGAAATCTTTGGTCAAACGACCGCCGTTTGTGGATTCGGGAAAAGCTGCCCTTTCTGCTGACTTGTAATTTCTGTTGTTTATTTCGGAAGTATTGCGTTTAGAGGAAGGTTGACGAGCACTGTTGTAACAGCTGGTGTCTTTTGTCTGTCCATGATGGAATTCTGTCACGTGTTTCGTTCTTTGGGTTTGCGTTGTTGAGGGGTTTAAGAGGTCTCGCTCGCTATTTTTAGTGTTGTATGAAACAGAAGAATCGACGAGATCCAACCCAGTGTCTAGAAATGTTAAATCGGATATGCTAGCAGTTGCCAGTAAGTAGGACCGTCTCTTGATTGTGTTCAGATGTTCATGTTGTTCTTGTGTGTCCGACTGTGGAATGTGCTGAGTTGTACAGTTCGGTTGTAATGTTTGGCTGTAGGAGCTACGTTCTCTATCTGATGTCTGGTTGTAAGAGACACGTTCTCTATCTGATGTCTGGTTGTAAGAGACATGTTCTCTATCTAAACCACAAGCAGCACTTGAGAAAGCTTGGGTGTTGGGAGCAGTACCTGACGTTCTTGAATGGTGATCACTATCTGTAGAGATTTCTGTTACTGGATTACAATGATCATACTTTCTGTCTCCATCAGCTCGCTCTGTCACCGGGCTCAATTTTTTGTTATTCGACTGCCCACTCCCAGGGCCATCCTCTGTCCATGCATTAGTTATACCTGAAGTTGCCATACGATATGACAGCCTGTTCATCCCGTTTCTTATTATTGGTTCTAAATATTTATCGCTACCAATGCTGGTTTTTAATGTATCGATATCAGTATGTGCTTTCTTCACGTTTTCAAGATTTAATGAAACGTCACTGGAAGTTTTCTCGTATTCAACTCTTTCACTGTCAGATTCGTACAACGTTCCTGCTGAGCTTGCATCTTCTGGGTCTGCATCTTCTTGCTTTCTATCACTTGTGTTCGCTACAGAAGTATATGTTGGTGACTTGACAGATGTAGAGACCTCTTCTTCATATCCCTTGAGACATTCCATAGATTCGGTTAGGTCGGACATGCTGGTGTATCCCTGAGTGGCAAGCCTCATCGAATTTCGTTTCCATCTGGGTTTAAAGTCTGCACCAAGGAAGTTATCAAGTTCATCGGAGGAGGCATGCTCTGCGTGCATGATGCTTGTAGGATCTTTGTCTATGAGATACTTTGTGTTGTTAAGGGTGTTCTGATCATTCTGGTGATGTCTGATCCTCGCTGTTTCTGTGTTATTTATATTAAGACCGGAATGCAGATGGATATCTTCGGTGCTGCTTGTCGGCGTGTTAGAACTGATGCATATGGTGGCAAGTGGTTTTCTTTGGTTGCTTTTAGACTGAACTACGTGATCTTTAAACTGACCAGTAACATGCGACGACGCTGTATAGTCACGTGTTGTAGATGCCGACTTGATAGGCATTTCTGGTGGTTCGCCATTTTCGTTCTGCGAGGAACTCAACGGGAAAGCCATCACAGGGGGTAATCCTTTGACTGGATATTCAGAAAAGGCGTACTGCTTCTCTGGATGTTTCGCCAAAGAGAATGCAGTGTTAGGATTTGTGTGAGGGGATTCCCGCTGTAGGTTTTGATATGAATGTACTTTTCTACTACATGGTTTCGATGTGTTGTCCGAATCTCGCCGACTGGGTGCTGGCAGGACGTGGTTCTCCTTGCTAGACGCATGTCCTTCTTTTCTGATAACTATAGGAGACGATTCTAGAGTGCTGGTGTTAGACAGTTGACTGTTAGTGACACCAACTTTCGAACAAATATTGGGTTTACTTGCAACAGGAGGTGCTGTTGTTTGAACATTTTTCTTTTCAGGATAGCTGCGTGTGTTTCCCTTGATAGAAGTAGCACAATATATTGGCTTTCTACTTCCTTCTACGTTTCTGTTCAGTATTGTAGATGAAGTATATTTAACTTTACCACCCGACCCGTTCAGTAAACCTTGTTGTATATTGTTGTTAACTGCAGACAAATCACTTTCACTTCTAATGCCCCTATGCGATGTGGCTTTGTCCGAAGACACATCTGTGACACCCTCAGATCGCGGTCTATGAGATGTGGCTTTGTCCGAAGATACAACGTCTGTGACACCCTCAGATCGCGGTCTATGAGATGTGGCTTTGTCCGAAGATACAACGTCTGTGACACCCTCAGATCGCGGTCTATGAGATGTGGCTTTGTCCGAAGATACAACATCTGTGACACCCTCAGATCGCGGTCTATGAGACTTCTGGTTTCCTCGAAAACTTGAAGTATGTTTCGGTAAGTCACATGTTTTTGAATTCCGTATTTTGATGGTGCTGCGAAACGGTGTCGACCTAACTAATTCTTTATTCGAACTTTCCCTCTTCCAGACGGTGACTTCTTTGTTTGAAGCTTTTTGATCACGGGTATCTGCCCAGGAAGCTGGTCTCTGGGTTTGCTCTGAAAGATGAGCTGACTTGTGGAATTCACTGTCACGTTTTGTGATTAGAGACACGTCTGACTCAACTGAAGCTAGTGGGGCAGGGTGTTCGTCTGCCTGGAGGGAGGTTGGCAAGGACAATGGGCGTCTGGTCGAGGACGTGTGGATGACTTTAGAGGTCTTCGTTTTAGCAGTGTAGAGAACCCGCTGTCGCTCCATGCGTTTGGTCATTGGTGGAGTTTCTCAGCTCCTGGACAATGGCAGAGAATATGATATCGTGAGTGTCACTTTACAAGTTACAGATGATAATGATGATTATGATGATGATAATGATTATGATGGTAATAATGAGATTGAAGAAGCATCAGGATGAGAATGAAATAAAAAAGAAAGAAAGAAAGAAAGAAAGAAAGAAAGAAAGAAAGAAAGAAAGAAAGAAAGAAAGAAAGAAAAGAAAGCAGGCAGGCAGGCAGGAAGGGAGGAAGGAGTAATGGAATTGGAAGGAGAAGAAGAAGAAAAAGAAGAGAGGAAGTGGAAGAGGAAGAGGATAAGAAGAAGAAGAAGAAGAAGAAGAAGAAGAAGAAGAAGAAGAAGAAGAAGAAGAAGAAGAAGAAGAAGAAGAAGAAGAAGAAGAAGAAGAAGAGGAGAGAAGAAGAAGAAGAAGAAGAAGAAGAAGAAGAAGAAGAAGAAGAAGAAGAAGAAGAAGAAGAAGAAGAAGAAGAAGAAGAAGAAGAAGAAGAAGAAGAAGAAGAAGAAGAAGAAGAAGAAGAAGAAGAAGAAGAAGAAGAAGAAGAAGAAGAATTTCCGTCGGTTTCTGTATGAATGACTCCACTAGTCTATGTCTAAAAAACATCCTGTAAGGCAACAACAACAGCAACAAAAGGGGGGGGGGAGTGGAGGGGAAGAAGAAAGAGATTATATGTGGCGCCTCTTACCCGCCAATGGCATGTCAAAGAGTTCTGAAGTAAACAAACAAATAAATCCCTGGAAGCTTTGGAGATGTGGTTTTATAGAAGAATTCTGAAAAACCCCGGACAGCCAAGATGAGTAATCTGGACATTCTGAGCGAGGCTAAGTCGCAGAGACAACTTATCATAAATATCTGAAAAAGGTTTTTTTTTTTTTTTTGGGGGGGGGGGGGAGGAAGGGTAGATTGATTAGAGAAATTAGACGTAGACAGTCAAAAATTTTTGGACATGTTATGAGAAGAAATTGACTGGAGAACTTAGTGACAGCTGGCAAGATCGAAGGGAACAGACCAAGAGGAAGACCGAGAGGAAAATACCTGGATGGCTTGGCCACATGGCATGGACGAGACAGGAACACTGAGCTGATCCACGACACTGGTGATCGAGTGAAATGGCGAATCATGACCGCCCACGCTTTCCGGCATGGCACATGATTGATTGATTGAAAAGGGTGGGGGGGGGGGGGGGGGAGGGTAACATTATGAGAAGACAAAAACTGGAACATGTTAAGACAACTTGAAATAATAATCTGAAACAAGGCAAGCTGCAGAAGCTGCCGGATTAGCAAAGCAATACTATAACTGTCCGCCTGTCGGAACTTCGGTCCTAGACCAGCTGCCGACCAACTGGCTTAAGTTGCCTGGTGATGAAGATACATAGCCTAATCTTTCCTTGTAGTTCTCTAATAAACACATGTAACGGTGTTGGCGCCGGTATCCCTGGCCTAGGTGTTAAACGACTTTCTCCGTAATCCCGTTTATCCACGTAGGGTAACGCAGCGCGCGAGAATTGGAAGCGGTTCTCGCCACGTTGGTAGCTTACGGGATAAGTGAGCCGGCCGCTAAGAAAGCAATGACAAACTACTGAGCGTAATCTTGCCAAGAAATCAACGACAGCAGTAAAATGCTGGTGTTGACAGCGATGTCCTGTAAATGATATGCGAAAAAAAAAAAACGGTGTTGGCGCTCATAGAAATGGAGATTAGAGGACATTCATAAAAGCAACATAAAAATTGAATCTATAGTTACCGGCCGGGATTCGAACCTGTCACCTCCAAATGACGACAACCTCGCTGTAGGAACAAGTGTACTTTGACACTTAAAAAATAAAGTCGCTTAAAAGTCGACAGGGTCGACTTCATTGCACCGAGTTTTTATCCCATATGGCTCAGTCTCTTTCCGCAGCGAACTGCCGAAGACGTCGCACAAAGCACGAACTCCGTAGCTCCAGCGACGACCCGCAGGAGTCTCCGAAAAAAAATGCACTCGTGAACTAAAGACGCGACCCGGAATCGAACCCACAACCTTCGGAGCCCGAGTTAGACGGCTTGACCACTTCGCCACGGAGACTCCCATGATCAACCCATAAAATCGTATCTTCGTTAGCCAGGTTTATCGCCCACATGAACCCACAACTATGGAGTATGGACTGAATTCGTTTCTAACCACTGAAAGAGCACCACAGGTCTCAGAATTGCACATTGAACCAGCAGAGGTCAAATAATAAACACACAAACACATCGAACCGTAATACTGTGTCTAGTATATTAACGAACAATTACAGAAGAGAACTGATTGGTCGGTTCCAATGTTGTACACTTAATACACAGAAATGTCAATAGGGGAACCTTTTATGGCCACTGAGACAGTTCATTTGAAATTCTCTAGAGCAGTGTTTCTCAACGTGGGGCCCATGCCCCACAGGGGAGCAATTCGATTGTTAAGGGGGGCAATTCGAAAATGGAAGAAATCGGCTCGATATAACAAAACGGGCAGACTTGAGACTCAAGTTAACTAAATTGGAACCTGACATAAAATCTCTTTGCAGCAAGCATCAAGCGCAAGGATCTCACTAAATGTAAATAGTAAATAATTACTAATAATTAAAATAATATAGAAAAATCTTTCATTAAAATTATTTTGAACTTGAATTTCAGTTCTCCATTGTGTTTTGAAAATTTACTTACTGTGTTTGCTCAATAATTTCCTATTGATTTGTTCCTAAAACCTATCACTCAAGTTTCTTTAGTGAACATTTCAATTTTTGAATATTAAAATTAATGTAAATGTAATGTGGAAGGGGGGGGGGGGCATAAGAATTTTAGAAAGGCTTAGGTGGGGCATAGCACAAAAAAGGTTGGGAAACACTGCTCTAGAGTTATCTGGTTCTAACAAGTTTTCCATTGTCATTGGCTTACGGCAGGATATTATATATTCAATTAGTGGGATACTTGGCGCACACATTTCTTACACTTCAATAAATAATGACCTATATTAAGTGCTTCTGATATTCAGTAAATAAGTGTCTTTTTATAGCGAAATACGCTCCATCCATCCATACTACTTGAAGCTATAGTATCAGAATTGTTATAATCAAGTAATTTTAATTGCTTTGTTGCTTGACACATTCTTGTTCGAGCATTCAACAGTTTATATTTATATCTTCCTGTCATGTTGGAGCATTTAACAGTTTATATTCACAACTTCCTGTCATGTTGGAGCATTCAACAGTTTATATTCATAACTTCCCGTCATGTTGGAGCATTCAACAGCTTATATTCATATCTTCCCGTCATGTTGGAGCATTCAACAGTTTATATTCACATCTTCCTGTCTTGTTGGAGCATTCAACAGTTTATATTCACAACTTCCTGTCATGTTGGAGCATTCAACAGTTTATATTCACAACTTCCTGTCATGTTGGAGCATTCAACAGTTTATATTCATATCTTCCCGTCATGTTGGAGCATTCAACAGTTTATATTCACAACTTCCTGTCATGTTGGAGCATTCAACAGTTTATATTCACAACTTCCTGCCATGTTGGAGCATTCAACAGTTTATATTCATATCTTCCCGTCATGTTGGAGCATTCAACAGTTTATATTCATATCTTCCCGTCATGTTGGAGCATACAACAGTTTATATTCACATCTTCCTGTCTTGTTGGAGCATTCAACAGTTTATATTCACAACTTCCTGTCATGTTGGAGTATTCAACAGTTTATATTCATATCTTCCCGTCATGTTGGAGCATTCAACAGTTTATATTCATATCTTCCCGTCATGTTGGAGCATTCAACAGTTTATATTCACATCTTCCTGTCTTGTTGGAGCATTCAACAGTTTATATTCACAACTTCCTGTCATGTTGGAGCATTCAACAGTTTATATTCATATCTTCCCGTCATGTTGGAGCATTCAACAGTTTATATTCATATCTTCCCGTCATGTTGGAGCATTCAACAGTTTATATTCATATCTTCCCGTCATGTTGGAGCATTCAACAGTTTATATTCACAACTTCCTGTCATGTTGGAGTATTCAACAGTTTATATTCATATCTTCCCGTCATGTTGGAGCATTCAACAGTTTATACTCATATCTTCCCGTCATGTTGGAGCATTCAACAGTTTATATTCACATCTTCCTGTCTTGTTGGAGCATTTAACAGTTTATATTCACATCTTCCTGTCATGTTGGAGCATTCAACAGTTTATATTCATATCTTCCTGTCATGTTGGAGCATTCAACAGTTTATATTCATATCTTCCCGTCATGTTGGAAGATTCAACAGTTTATATTCATATCTTCCCGTCATGTTGGAGCATTCAACAGTTTATATTCATATCTTCCCGTCATGTTGGAGCATTCAACAGTTTATATTCACATCTTCCTGTCTTGTTGGAGCATTCAACAGTTTATATTCGCAACGTCCTGTCATGTTGGAGCATTCAACAGTTTATATTCATATCTTCCCGTCATGTTGGAGCATTCAACAGTTTATATTCATATCTTCCCGTCATGTTGGAGTATTCAACAGTTTATATTCACATCTTCCTGTCATGTTGGAGCATTCAACAGTTTATATTCATATCTTTCCGTCATGTTGGAGTATTCAACAGTTTATATTCACATCTTCCTGTCATGTTGGAGCATTCAACAGTTTATATTCACATCTTCCTGTCATGTTGGAGCATTTAACAGTTTATATTCACATCTTCCTGTCATGTTGGAGCATTCAACAGTTTATATTCACATCTTCCTGTCATGTTGGAGCATTCAACAGTTTATATTCACATCTTCCTGTCATGTTGGAGCATTCAACAGTTTATATTCACATCTTCCTGTCATGTTGGAGCATTCAACAGTTTATATTTACATCTTCCTGTCATGTTGGAGCATTCAACAGTTTATATTCATATCTTCCCGTCATGTTGGAGCATTCAACAGTTTATATTCACATCTTCCTGTCATGTTGGAGCATTCAACAGTTTATATTTACATCTTCCTGTCATGTTGGAGCATTCAACAGTTTATATTCACATCTTCCTGTCATGTTGGAGCATTCAACAGTTTATATTCACATCTTCCTGTCATGTTGGAGCATTCAACAGTTTATATTCACATCTTCCTGTCATGTTAGAGCATTCAACAGTTTATATTCACATCTTCCTGTCACGTTGGAGCATTCAACAGTTTATATTCATATCTTCCTGTCACGTTGGAGCATTCAACAGTTTATATTCACATCTTCCTGTCACGTTGGAGCATTCAACAGTTTATATTTATATCTTCCTGTCATGTTAGAGCATTCAACAGTTTATATTCACATCTTCCTGTCACGTTGGAGCATTCAACAGTTTATATTCATATCTTCCTGTCATGTTGGAAATCCACGTTAGAGTCCATGCTTCTGTTAACATGTTTAAATTGTTATCTCGGTGTCATCTTGACATGTATTTTGTTATTATTTATTTTGCATTTCTTGTAACATCTCTATGGAGAAAGAATCATTCTGTTAAAGCCGACCAAAGCAATAGTAAAAACAGAGCGGTAAAGAGACATAGATTACAACAAACATGAAGCGCGAGCACTAGTGCAAGATCCAGAATATTCTAGGCCAGCTGTGGTTTTAGCACGTTCTCCAGGGGACACGCTTCGGAGGTCATGGGTGGCAAGCATAGCCTGGATCTTTTCTCCGGGGCATGCCGGTGGGCTGGGGAATGAACAGACGTACAGATTGGCTGGCTCTGCAAAATTTGGTGGAGTGTTTATGAATGACAAGGCATACGTGGTTGAGGCCTTGTGGGAGCAAGTGTACACCTCGGAGGAGCAGATGGATCATCATGGTCTGGAAAGAATGAGGCAGGGAGGAGTGACGAGGGGATCTGGCCGACTCTCAGGGATCTGGCCGACGCTCGGCGCTCAGAGGAAAGGCGAGACGGACATATAATCAGATTGCTATTGGTACTATTGGTGTTGGAACTCTTCGCTGGCTGCTGAGGATGGGGACGGAGCGCCTATGGGAATGCCCCGAATGCTGTGATGTCGGTTCCTAGATCAATCAATCCAGGGGACATTCGTATGTTAAGCAACACACCAAACGGTAACGTGACCGGATTGCAGCAGTTGGTGTGTTTTCAGGGGCGTCACTAGGGGGGTGCGGGGGGTGCGGGCCGCACCGGGTGACACCATCAAGGGGTGACACCAAAATAAAAAAATTGCAAATTTGACAAAGCAGACATAGCTCTGTCTAGTCGGGTTTCATAACCGTTCATTGTTAATTTTAGAAATTTTAATGTTAAATAACAAAAATTTAACTTTGTCCGAGTTTGTCGAAGTTCTTTATTTATGTTTTACCTGAAGTATTGAAGTTATATTGTTCAATTTGTTTTCTTTCTTATGTCCTTATTAACTTTTTGCCTTATTTTACAAACATTACTATATGCGATTATATATGGTACAGGAACACTCGGAAGAAGACCATGGTGAAAGTCTAGAGGGGTGACACCAAGAGTTTACCGCACTGGGTGACACCAACCCCAGTGACGCCACTGTGTGTTTTTACGGAAGTAGCTAATTATCGGCATACTGGTTTTATTAGACATCTAATACAACTAATTGCAAACAATGAGCAGGATCTGCAACATTTAGTAGATGCGGTTGTTGCACACAGTGAACAACTAGGGTTAGAATTAAATTGTAAAAAGACAGATTATGGTAGTCACTAGGAAGAAGGAAATACTACAATGTAATATACAAGTAAATGGGAATATTCTTAAACAAGTGAATCGGTACAATTATCTCGGCACAGTCGTAACATCTGATGAGAGATGCCTTGTAGAGATTAGAACAAGAATTGCCATGGCGAAGGTAGCCTTTAGCAAGATGGAAAACATACTGACCAATACAATACTGTCATTTGCAACGAGAAAAAAAGTGTTGAGGTGCTATATTGAACCTGTACTTTTGTATGGTTTTTTTTTTTTTGCGCTCGCTCGCTTTTAACCCAAGCGTAGTCCATACACACTATTTATAGTAGTGATGGGCTGAACTTTGGGTGTGGATTAGCTTTTCCCTATTAACAATGTCCCTCGCCATCAGACGAATCCACTTCGACTTACAGAGGTACTTGTAATTTACGTCCCCAAGTCAAGGACGACAGGTCAACATTTTAGTCCAGCTGTCCGGTGTAGGGGTTGAACCGCTTATCTCGGCATCAGCACACCGGATGTTTAAGAACACGCGCTCGTATACATTCGGCCATGCTGACCTGCTTGTATGGATGTGAAACGTGGACAATGAGCAAACAAGCTGAAAAACATAAGATGGCTGTGGAAATATGGTTTCTGAGGAAAATGCAAAGAATACCATGGACAGACAAAAAAACCAATGACCAAGTACTACAGGAAACAAATGCAAGCCGTAAACTGATTAGAAAAATTAGACATCGTTAACATTTTTGGCCACGTTATGAGAAGAAATAAATTGGAGAAATTGGTGACAACTGGCAAGTTCGAGGGGAAGAGAACTAAGGGAAGGCGGAGAAATAAATACCTGGATGCTTGGCCACATGGTATGGTCGAGACAAGAACACTGAGCCGATCCACGACTCTGGTGATCGCATGAGATGGCGAAACATTACCGCCCACGCTTATCTGCATGGCACGTGATGAATGAATACGCCTAATGGCGTGTAAAGACGTTCTTTATATTTTCTAAATATAGATTCTGTACCAAACAAGAATTAGATTTGGACCAAACAAGAATAGATGGCGGAAAATGGGAAGTAACAGTATTTTGCAGTTAGGACTTAAACGTTGTTAATATGGTTGCAGGCATGTTGTATGTAACACAATGACAACATTTGTATAAGCTCATGGCAGATACAGGAGGTTGCTTACGACGATTAATCATCCCATGGCAATTATCTGTTATCTTACCAAATACCATAAACAGATAAGAATCGTCACTACCAAACACCACAGAAAGAAAATATACACTCCCCAGCAAACACTTCAAACGGATAATAATAACCTAAAAGTAACTACCTGTAATCATCGATTCGTGGAACACCGCAGTATAATAATATTTACTGCAAGCAAACACCTTATAAACATATCTAATGACAGATCCGTATTCCCTTGACAAACATCAAAAACACAGAAATCCCACGCATCCCTGTTTGATGCAAGCTCTCGGAGATTTGAATAAATGTAACCAAATAAGAATGATAAAATTAGACCGAAGGACAGAAAAAACATCTGCGCAGTAATCTCTCAGCATTAACTAGAAATACATCCGTAATATAGAAATCAGACGACAGGAATTTTAAGCAGGGGTGTAGGTCCCTTGGGAATTCACGTGGATAAACATCTGATGTTAATCTTAGTAATGTTGTTTTTAGTGTGTTCACATGACGGTTCTCAAATACTGCAATTCGGACATACGTTTTACTACTGCTGTTTAAAGGGCGTTTATACAGCACTTCTCAAACAGTGCACGAAATACACATACACATAAACAGACGGAGAACCCTTGAAGTCATTAACATGACTGACTTAATGAATGGCACCTTGTCGTTTTGACAGACGGTTGTTTGTTACGTTGTGCTTAAACTAAAGCATAATAACTACAACCAATGGCGGGGACCAAGGATGGTGCTAAACCTCTCCAAAGCCTGTGTTGAATTGTAGATAGAGAACGCGTGTTGCCTATGCAGCCTCTCTCGGCCTACCTAGTTTGTTTTCTCCAGAGGAAAGGTAACACCAATACATCATGAACAAGACAAGCTGCAGAAGCTGCCGGATTAGCAAAGCAATACTCTAACTACCCACCGATAGGATCCTAGACCAGTTGTTGACCAAGGTCTTGGGCCTGGTCTGCCCTGCCATGACATTTAGACTTTCCGTTGTATTTTCTCGCGCTAGGATAAGGCTTGTGCATAACAGCAACATAAGATATGCAGGTGACACAGTACTGATAGCAGACAATGAACATGATCTGCAACATTTAGTAGATGTGATAATTATGCACTAGTAAGCGACCAGGGTTAGAACTAAGTTGTCAGAGAATATAAATTATGGTCATTTCCAATAAGAAAGACATACAACAATATAACATCCAAAAACTGGGGAAATTCTTAAACGATCCAGTACAACTATCTTAGAAAAGTCATAACACCTGATGAAAGATGCCTGGTAGAGATTATAACAAAATCGTCATGGCAATGTGAGTCTTTGCAAGTTAGTTAGTTAGTCGCGGTTCCAACTTCACGGCAACGGGTCGTCCCCAGGATGCTCCGTTCCTGTGCCAGTGAATATGACACAAAATGCTCATCACTGCTCCATGTGAAAAGTGGAAAAGACTTCTTTTGTATTCTTTGCATTTTCCTCAGAAACCACATTTCCACAGCCATCAGATGTTTTTCAGCTTGCCATCTTTCGGCAAGATGGACTAATAGCTCATACAGAGTTTCATGTCTCGGAAATTGTGGCCACATTAAACGTCACAGTGGCATGGGGAGGGCAGTGGTGGAAGGCCTGGTTCCTAATAGAAGAGGCTGGGGTCGACCAGCATGGAAATGGATACAGGGCATTGCAGACAGCTTGGGGCATGAGGGTACTTGAGGCGGGAGACATGGTCAGAGATCGAGAGTCTGTTCGGTGGGTAGTGATGAGAGCCACGTTCTGTAAAGGACTTGCTATATGTTGATGATGAATCCACCCGGGGTTATATAGACTGACATAATATCAGTCTACATTATGATGATGAATCCACCCGGGGTTATATAGACAGACATAATCTCAGCCTACATGACGATGATGAATCGACACCGGGTTATATAGACTGACATAATCTCAGCCTTTATGATAATGGTGAATCGACACGGGGTTATATAGACTGACATAATCTCAGCCTTTATGGTAATGGTAAATCGACACGGGTTTATATAGACTGACATAATCTCAGCCTTTATGATAATGGTTCCAGTTCCACTTCTAATTTTAGAAGAAAAAAAAAATTCAAAATTCGGTCTCGTCTAACCTGTTTCCTTAGCGGTGGTTATTGTTGAGATCCGTTGTTGTGTGGATTGTTAGTCTTAATTCATACTGGTTTTATTGGTCCCGCTCTGTTTGTCGGATAACGTTTTATTTTTTTGTGCTGTCTGGTTATTTTCTTTCTGTCTTATGCTGGTCCTGATAAAGACCGGTCCTTGGGCGGCCTAGTAGGTTTCGCAGCCTTTCGTTTGTTGGTTTCTTTCTCTATTAAAAGATTAGATTGAGATTATGTCTGTCTGATAATGGTGAATCGACCCGGGGTTATATAGGCAGAGACAATCTCAGCCAACATGTTGATGATGAATCGACCCAGCGTTATATAGATAGACATAAATAATCTCAGACTACATGTACAATCTATACACATCATTTTAGATTCAAAGATAATAAGAGTATTTAAAACAAAAACAATAGCTTGTCACATTGCGAACGAATCATTATCACGAGTTCTGCCGATCCCATTCAGTGATTCATAACTATTGCCTTCCCGTGCCTGTAACTACATCCTGTTTGTTGATTAATCAATCTGTGTAAAATTACTTGGCACTTGAGAGTTGTGGCTCAGTACACACACTCGCCCGTTCCTATGGGCATTGGGTTTGAGTCTACTAACAATGAAATATCTCAAATCTGTGGAAGAAACCAAGATGTCATGTATGTTAAACTATAACTGTGAATGTTATAGCGTTACACAGTGATGCACATTTCGGCGTTTACAGCTATACAGTGATGCACACTACGGTGTCTAGAGCTATACGGCGATGCACATTACGGTGTCTAGAGCTATACAGTGATGCACATTTCGGCGTTTAGAGCTATACAGCGATGCACAGCGTTTAGAGCTATACAGTGATGCACATTACGGCGTTTAGAGCTATACAGCGATGCACATTACGGTGTCTAGAGCTATACAGCGATGCACATTATGGTGCCTAGAGCTGTACAGCGATGCACATTATGGTGTCTAGAGCTATATGGTGATGCACATTACGGTGTCTAGAGCTATACAGTGATGCACATTACGGCGTTTAGAGCTATACAGCGATGCACATTACGGTGTCTAGAGCTATACAGTGATGCACATTACGGTGCCTAGAGCTGTACAGCGATGCACATTATGGTGTCTAGAGCTATATGGTGATGCACATTACGGTGTCTAGAGCTATACAGCGATGCACATTACGGTGTCTAGAGCTATATGGTGATGCACATTATGGTGTCTAGAGCTATACAGCGATGCACATTATGGTGTCTAGAGCTATACAGCGATGCACATTATGGTGTCTAGAGCTATACAGCGATGCACATTATGGTGTCTAGAGCTATACAGCGATGCACATTAGGGTGTCTAGAGCTATACAGCGATGCACATTACGGTGTCTAGAGCTATACAGTGATGCACATTTCGGTGTCTAGAGCTATACGGTGGTGCACATTACGGTGTCTAGAGCTATACAGTGATGCACATTACGGTGTCTAGAGCTATATGGTGGTGCACATTACGGTGTCTAGAGCTATACAGCGATGCACATTACGGTGTCTAGAGCTATACAGTGATGCACATTATGGTGTCTAGAGCTATATGGTGGTGCACATTACGGTGTCTATAGCTATACAGCGATGCACATTACGGCGTTTAGAGCTATACAGTGATGCACATTACAGTGTCTAGAGCTATATGGTGATGCACATTACGGTGTCTAGAGCTATACAGCGATGCACATTACGGTGTCTAGAGCTATACAGCGATGCACATTACGGTGTCTAGAGCTATACAGTGATGCACATTACGGTCTCTAGAGCTATATGGTGGTGCACATTACGGTGTCTAGAGCTATACAGCGATGCACATTACGGCGTTTAGAGCTATACAGTGATGCACATTACGGTGTCTAGAGCTATATGGTGATGCACATTACGGTGTCTAGAGCTATAAAGCGATGCACATTACGGTGTCTAGAGCTATACAGCGATGCACATTACGGTGTCTAGAGCTATACAGCGATGCACATTTCGGTGTCTAGAGCTATACAGCGATGCACATTATGGTGTCTAAAGCTATACAGCGATGCACATTTTGGTGTCTAGAGCTATACAGTGGTGCACATTACGGTGTCTAGAGCTATACAGTGATGCACATTACGGTGTCTAGAGCTATACAGTGATGCACATGACGGTGTCTAGAGCTATACAGTGATGCACATTACAGTGTCTAGAGCTATACAGTGATGCACATTACGGTGTCTAGAGCTATACGGTGGTGCACATTACGGTGGTCTAGAGCTATACAGTGATGCACATTACGGTGTCTAGAGCTATACGGTGGTGCACATTACGATGGTCTAGAGCTATACAGTGATGCACATTACGGTGTCTAGAGCTATACGGTGGTGCACATTATGGTGGTCTAGAGCTATACAGTGATGCACATTATGGTGTCTAGAGCTATACAGTGATCACATTACGGCGTCTAGAGCTATACAGTTATGCACATTACGGTGTCTAGAGCTATACAGTGATGCACATTACGGTGTCTAGAGCTATACAGTGATGCACATTTCGGCGTTTAGAGCTATACAGCGATGCACATTTCGGTGTCTAGAGCTATACGGTGGTGCACATTACGGTGTCTAGAGCTATACAGTGATGCACATTACGGTGTCTAGAGCTATACAGTGATGCACATGACGGTGTCTAGAGCTATACAGTGATGCACATTATGGTGTCTAGAGCTATACAGTGATGCACATTACGGTGTCTAGAGCTATACGGTGGTGCACATTACGGTGGTCTAGAGCTATACAGTGATGCACATTACGGTGTCTAGAGCTATACGGTGGTGCACATTACGATGGTCTAGAGCTATACAGTGATGCACATTACGGTGTCTAGAGCTATATGGTGGTGCACATTATGGTGGTCTAGAGCTATACAGTGATGCACATTATGGTGTCTAGAGCTATACAGTGATCACATTACGGCGTCTAGAGCTATACAGTTATGCACATTACGGTGTCTAGAGCTATACAGTGATGCACATTACGGCGTTTAGAGCTATACAGTGATGCACATGACGGTGTCTAGAGCTATACAGTGATGCACATTACGGCGTTTAGAGCTATACAGTGATGCACATTACGGCGTTTAGAGCTATACAGTGATGCACATTTCGGTGTCTAGAGCTATACAACGATCACATTACGGTGTGTAGAGCTATACAACGATCACATTACGGTGTCTAGAGCTATACAACGATCACATTACGGTGTCTAGAGCTATACAGTGATGCACATTACGGTGTCTAGAGCTGTACAACGATCACATTACGGTGTCTAGAGCTATACAGTGATGCACATTACGGTGTCTAGAGCTATACAACGATCACATTACGGTGTCTAGAGCTATACAGTGATGCACATTACGGTGTCTAGAGCTATACAGTGATGCACATTACGGTGTCTAGAGCTATACAGTGATGCACATTACGGTGTCTAGAGCTATACAGTGATGCACATTACGGTGTCTAGAGCTATACAGTGATGCACATTACGGTGTCTAGAGCTATACAGTGATGCACATTACGGTGTCTAGAGCTATACAGTGATGCACATTACGGTGTCTAGAGCTATACAGTGATGCACATTACGGTGTCTAGAGCTATACAGTGATGTACATTACGGTGTCTAGAGCTATACAGTGATGCACATTACGGTGTCTAGAGCTATACAACGATCACATTACGGTGTCTAGAGCTATACAGTGATGCACATTACGGTGTCTAGAGCTATACAGTGATGCACATTACGGTGTCTAGAGCTATACAGTGATGCACATGACGGTGTCTAGAGCTATACAGTGATGCACATTACGGCGTTTAGAGCTATACAGTGATGCACATTACGGCGTTTAGAGCTATACAGTGATGCACATGACGGTGTCTAGAGCTATACAACGATCACATTACGGTGTGTAGAGCTATACAACGATCACATTACGGTGTCTAGAGCTATACAACGATCACATTACGGTGTCTAGAGCTATACAGTGATGCACATTACGGTGTCTAGAGCTGTACAACGATCACATTACGGTGTCTAGAGCTATACAGTGATGCACATTACGGTGTCTAGAGCTATACAACGATCACATTACGGTGTCTAGAGCTATACGGCGCTGCACATGACGGTGTAAGTCAGCTGTTTATATGCTCCTATAGTTTTATTTTCGTTGTCAGAATCACATAAAACATATATTTGTTACAGCTAGAGAGAGAGAGATAGAGAGAGAGAGAGAGAGAGAGAGAGAGAGAGAGAGAGAGAGAGAGAGAGAGAGAGAGAGAGAGAGAGAGAGAGAGAGAGAGAGAGGCTGTTTATGAGAAGTCGCGGTGTCAGGATCAGGAAGAACCAGATGTAAACCCCAGCACAGGGCTGAGAATTGTTCCAAGAACCTGTGGTATCTAATGACGCCTCCCTGACCTCCTGGGTAGTGAGAACGGACGCCAAGCCTTCTCTGATAAGGGTGAAAAACAAGGTCCCGTAAGCAAACTGTGCTCGTAAAAATTCCATCGGGAGTTGGAATTAGCAAAAAGCATGGCAATATTGTTAGGAAAGAAAGCGTAATAACGGGTATATAAAGCCCGTGACCCTTGGATGGAATCTCTCTAGAGAAAGTAAACCTTGCACAAATACATGCCGAAGTCGGACAGTTTGAGGTGCAGCATAACTGGTTGTTGTTGTTGTTTTTATTTATTTATTTGCGTTTGCTTACTCTGAACGTAAGCGTCATGCTACTTCTAATACGTGCTACTACTTCTAGTGCACCGGACTGAATGTTGCGTGTGGATTAGCTTTCCCTGTTACCAGAGTCCTGATGGCGACTTCTAAGGTACTTGTAATTTACGTTCCAAAGTCAAGGTCGAGAAGTCAACATTTTAGTCCAACTGACTGGTGTAGGGGTTGAACCCGCTACCTCGGCATTATCACACCGGAAGTTTAAGAACAAGTTCTCTTATCCATTCGGCCATGCGGACCTCCATAACTGGGTGTGAAGGAGACTTTCTTCGATAGAGGAATGAAGAAGTAGAAGGATACACATGATGATAGTGTGAACGTGTTGAGCATAACTGGAAAACCAAAGTGAATTTTAGAAAGGTGAAAATACATTAAACTCACATTGAACAGGCACTTTTAATGTACATAAAGTTTTCGAAAGGATACGTACTTCAAGATCGGTGCCCGGTCGCAGACCTCGAAGATAAAAAGTGAGTTAGTTGCATGTTCTTTACAGAACGTCAAAGTCCACCTCAGCATTTGTTGGATGTTTATAGATTATTAGGCAATTCTTACTTTCAGTAGTTTGCCACTGCTTTCTGAACAACCGACGCCTATACCATCGAAATCAGCGGAAGGCGGCCTGCTTCTAAATAGTCTGCAGGTGATTTCGAACCTTCGACCTGGAATATCAAGAAATTGTGAAACTCGTGCACTGTGTACCACTAAGTCACACATATTTATATCATTGCCGATAAGTGTTGTCCTGTCTCAATAAGCAAATAAATCACCTCTACGCCCAGTTGTATACAATACTGGTGGTGTTTGTCCATCAATAATGATGATGATCATTCATTTCATCCAATGGGGTTGAAAGTTTAGAGCCGTGAGTTCTAAGATGGCTGCTAAGACCTATTTTGGCTCCAAAAAGTTCTTTGACATTGTGGACAAAGAATGCTTTGACGTTCCATGCAGAGGATTTATTGCGCTGGTTTTTATGTTAAGCTCTCCCCTTCCCCACTCCCCACAGCTCTTGCAGTCCTGGCTGCTTCACAAGTGACTAAACCCTTGCGTAATGCTGTTCGCCACGAATTTCGGTCCTTAGAAGCAGTCTCCTATGTGTCGTGATGAATTCCAAAAGCTTTTAGTGAGATCTTCAGTGTCTTTAAAGCATTTCATCTGGCCACCACAGCGCAGCTCACCGTAAAAACATTCGTTTAGGGAGCCTGTGATCTGGCATACGAGTCAAGTGACCACTAAAAGCACATCAGTATATGTTCTTTGCCAGCGTCTGTGGCTAGGGGGGCTGTCACAAAATAAAACCGTGTGTTTAACCGGTTGATTATTATAGAGGATTTTCTGATTAAACGGACTATCTGCCAGCGACAACTATTTTACTAACAGTAAAAACAAATCGGATGTCAAAATCCCAGGACAATATTTGTAGTTGCACGTGTACATCTCTAACGGATTGGGAACATTCGGTGGTGATGAAGACAGGTCCCGGCATCGCTTGACAGTTTGTCAACAGTCAGAGACAAACCGGAATTGGCAGCGAGAGACAGGAAACAGTACATCTGTCAAGTCTTGTTTCCGGAACATCGAGAAGATTGACAGCGTGTTGGGAAAAACTCTTTGTTGGAACTGTACAGTAACTCTCTAGATTGTTTTGGATGTCAAAACCAGTGATGACAAATCTAACATTAATGGAGCCAGGGAGGATGGATCCCTGACAGGGGATGATCTGCCAATGTGCCACCTGTGTGGGGCATAAAGGATAACGTCACGTGGCCAACTTTGGTAGTTTGCCATATAAACCCGAGTTGGGACCAACTAGGGGGACTTGAATGTGGCTCTAGTCGGAGTGCAAAGGCACTGCAGTGCTTAGTGGAAATAATATCTACCGTGTGTTAATTAGTGACTTAATTTTACACGTGCCTATAATGGCAGATGTAGATATGATTGATAGGACTGCAGTAGTGCCATTTAAGGTATAACCTATTATAATATTAGTTCTAATTAATATAGACTGTGGCCTTGTTAAACTATAGTGTGATGATTAGCACTGTTAGTGGAAACTAGTTAGAGTAAGAATAGTGATATTAACTCTGCTAGTTAAGAATAGATTAGTGAAGTGTTGATAAGCTTTACTAGTTGAGAATTGAGTAATGAGGGATAATTGGGATCTTCACGTAGGTGTCCCTGGTGGGCGGGGTTCCGCATTCTGTTTGCTGATTTTTTCTTTGTCATAGCCTGACTCGGCTCTAGGTGGGTAGCTAATCTGCTCTATGACTAAGTCTAGTTAGCTAAAGATCATTAAGCAAGGTGGTAGGCTTACACTCAGCCGAAAGGATCAGTGACTAGTACTATCACCAGATGTGTTGTTTCTATCCTAGGTTCCCTACCAGATCCAAGGAAACTCAACAAGTTTTTGGGAAAGAATCCAATCCCATTCGGAAGAACACCAGTTCAACAATCAATAAAGTTGCATACAGAACGTAACTAAAGCTAGAAGGAAGTTGATTCACCAAAGAGAGTGATGCGTACTGATGCACCACACAGCATCAGACAGTAGTAACGAACTGAAAACATTAAGTCTAATAATTACATAGTGTGATATAATCTCGTGTAATAGAACACAAGACTGGATACTTGAGGCTAGATAGACACGAGGGAGGATCCAGTACAGTAACAATTAACATTAATCTGTGTACACACTACAAAGGACTTGTGCATTTTTTTATGAACGATAGGAACGGACATTGTGTAGAGTGCAACCGGTCCATGATTAACTGTTTATACCACCGGTGTCTATTTCGGATGTTTATGAAATGGGATTACCAGAGGTCTACAGAGGCAAATCAGTATCCAGCAGGATGGTTTCGGCGCTGGGTGAGAAGTACATGTTCTGACGTAACGTGCTGTGGTCTATCCTTGCTGGGATCAGCTGACTGGGTTGTTGTCTGAGAGTCCGATTCTACACACTTTATAGAACACGTCACACATTTTCTTCACATACACGTCTCATATACGTTACACTTTTCTTTTAATAAATTAATCTTTATTAATCTTTAGAAGCAAGAGTTGTTGAGTATGTTGCGTTGGGGAAGTATGAGAAGGGGGGCATAGTACGACAGTGAGAGAGTGATAGGAAAAGGTGTCCATAGGCTGATGGAGTGTGTTGGACGGAAGCTGGTGGATTCTCCAGAATATTGAGAGAAAAAAAGATTATAATGTGGGTGTCGACTCTCTTCACTCCAGGGACGACACTGTAAAGAAGGACACGACAGGGGCAATGAACGCAATTTCATAATCCCGCATACCGAGTACGAAATCATCTGCAGGCGGTTAAGAAGCATCCCGCTTTGCGTTGATTTTCACAATGCTATGAGCGCCCGCTGTTTGCATAGCGTCGGCACATTACTGAACGTAACATTTGCTACACAATCATAAACAGCCAAAAATGCTAGTATTGTTTGTGACGTCGTGTAAAGGACACGAAGATAACTCTCTATCTGTTGTTCATAAGATCAGAAAATAACTTCCTTGTAATCAAATCAGGAAGAATTGTTATCCATTGGGACACGTCCAAGCCTCGGGCGGGCCAAAACAAAGCCAGCAACGAGTACCGCCCCGCGCTATTTCTGTTTGCAAACATGATCGCATCAGTTCACCGAGGCGGCGCCAAAAATAAACAGAGCCAGATTTCATTTTCACAACAATAATATTACTTCACCGGAATGCATTTTAAAATCTAACAAATGTTGTTATTTTTCCTTATATGTTTTTCGGTGATGACATTTCGCTGATGACATTTCCCTGATAATCAATTCTAAAAATAATACCCCCGTTTATAACTGACGTGCAGACGTCAATGACGTATTGTAAGATTTTATTTCAGCTCAATTCTAGTATAGGTGGATCTTCTGTGTTACTGTCTTCAGTTAATTCATGACTTTTGTTTTAGGGACTTAACAGACAAGGTGATCGACTTCATTTCACCGGGATCCTTTCCCGTATGACTCGGTGTCGCAAGGTGGCCTAGCAAAAGCGTGCACAAAACACAAACTCCGTAGCTCCAGCGACGACCCACAGGAGTCTCTGAGAAAACTGCACTAGTGAACAGAACTTCTTAGCTCGGAATCGAACCCACAACCTTCTGAGCCCGAGGGAGGGCGGCGTAGACACTTAGCCACGGAGACTCCCTCGGTTAATTCTGATTATTCTTCATTATATAACTCTCTCTCTCTGTTTATTGCATCTCTTTATTATAGGACCGGCCTCTGTGGCTAAACCGGTCTCTGTGGCTAAGGGCTTGCGAACGCGGTTTGTGAGCCCGTAAACCCGGGTTCGAAACACGGCGGTGCTGGTTTTTTCGAAAAAGGTATAGGTGCCGGTCGTTCAGAAAGCAATGGCAAACTACTGAACGTAACTCTTGCCTAGTACATCAACAGCAGCTGAAAATGCTGGTGTTGACTGCAACGTCCCGTAAAGGATACGCAACACAATTTTTTTTTATTTTTATTATAGGACATTCTTTCAATAATACATTTCCTGTTTGTTAATGTAAGACATCCTGTGTTTACACTTATATTTCTTCCTGTCAGCTCACAGATTCATCTGTTCTTATTTTTGGTATCTGTAATTGAGTTACATTTCCTGAGATCAATGTTGGGAATATATTAGAATGCTAGAATAACTAACAATGATTGCTTGGAAGAAACTATTGTAAGCAGAACAGTATATACAACTATAAAAAAGGGACAAACATCATTCTTTGGTAATGCAGTGAGAATTAGAGGCATTGGAGAACATCATGACGACTGGAAACATCAGTGATAGAAGAAGCAGAGGATACCAACAGAAATTATTCTGGATGAACTGAGACCATGACATTGAGGAATATCGTCAAAAGAATTGGTCCAGATTTATCGAGACACGGAAGCCTACAACTGTTGACACGGCATACGATGTTGATCAGCTCAATCCAGTAGAAACTATTTCAAGCAATATATTGAAATACGATGCAAATTTTATTAAAATAACTAGATTTTATCTAATTTTATATTACTTATCCACACAGCAACGGCTGAATGCTGGTCTTACTAGTAATGTGTATCTGTCGAATGTAGGCTGATAGACCCGTAAAACTATCCAATGTAGGCTGATAGACCCGTAAAACTGTCACATGTCCTCTTTCCAATTGCATTTAACATAGTGTGACATAATGCCAGGCCCATATTTATTTGTGGCCTTACATTAATTATTCATACAGCAGGTGTTGAATGCAGGTCAGGCCAGCAATGTTTCTCCTGTAAAACTAGGTGTATGCATCTGTGACGGCTGTGGTCGCGTAGTCCCAGCTTGCTTGTCGGCCGGCCCATCGGTCATTTGTTCGAATCCCCGACGAGGTGGATTGTAACAATTGACCTGGGCTCCCAGGCCGACTAACCTACACTGGGTGCCAGAAAATGTCTCGGAAGTAAAGACGGCCGGTGTTATACTGACCACGCCCCCAAAGAGCCGATTGGTCTATAAAATATGGATTTTGGAAGTAAGGACGGCCGGTGTTATACTGACCACGCCCCCAAAGAGCCCATTGGTCTATATAATATGGCTTTTGCACTATATGCCTAATGTGCCTGATGCGGATCGAACCCAAGATCACCGTCTGGCAGGCGAGCGTCTAGCCGCTACATTACCGCAGCTCCCTCCTGCGTTCAATACCACATAGATGTCTGAGGTTTACAACCACATTCATTTGAGAATGTTTTTTTCCTATACAAATGCATCATGTACTATTGTTGAATGAAAGATGAGTGACTGGAAGGGCCGAATGTAAGACGGGCCTGCGTGCCCAATTTGTAACCCTTATAAAATAAAGATCAATCAATCAATCAATCAATCAATCAACCAGCAGTATCTCATTGGGAAGCACCAGTAGCAATGACAAAGGCCAGCGACGACTCCCCACTGTTGACTGGAAGGAACAGATCATTATTCTTCTACTCGGGGTGGTAAGTAACCGACTGAACAAACAAACACAGGCATAAGCCGTGTCCTCAGCTTCGCCACTATGCTCGTGTTACAAAGATAACAAACTGCTGTACATGTTCTTTGGGATTGTCCTTTGTACGGCGAGCTAAGAGAGACATACTGGCCCACTGAATTAACAATAGGCGCCAAGCTATAGGGAACTAGAGAAGAATTCATCATTAGAATTTGCTTGACTGTGTGTTCGTGAAAGACAGCGATCTCAAGAGGAATAAGATCATGAATAAGAGGTGTGGGGGAAGGGGGAGGGGAGAAGAGGACGAGTGGGAAGAAGAAGTCGAAGAAAACGAAAAGAAGAATAAAAAATAATAAAAGGGGTGGGGGTGCTAGTAGGAAGAGAAATCAGAAAGAGGGGTGGGGGGAAAAGAAGATGAAGGATGAAGAGGAAGAGGAGCAAGGGGAGAAGGAGAAGCAAGAAGAAGTAGGTGGAGAAAGAAGAAGAAGAAGAAGAAGAAGAAGAAGAAGAAGAAGAAGAAGAAGAAGAAGAAGAAGAAGAAGAAGAAGAAGAAGAAGAAGAAGAAGAAGAAGAAGAAGAAGAAGAAGAAGAAGAAGAAGAAGAAGAAGAAGAAGATACATAAACATGGGCATATATGTCATGGATATCTGTTAACTTGAAAAGTATCCCATTTCTACACTCCACTGTTAATGTCAGTTACAGCTCTCAGATTACAGTCTGGCTGCGCTTGGCTGGGCACACAACTTTCTACTCGCTCATTGAGTTCCTCCACATCTACCTGATAGCGCGGGGGTCAGATATTGAGTTTCCCTGACACAATGATCATCAGCTTTCTGCGAGGCTTATGTCTCGTGTCTATACGTCTGTCCTTTAGCGTATTCCTTAGCTCAGTTGTGGAACAATCTTCCACAAGAAATCAACGACACCACCAATCCCTATACATACAGTGGCAATCACTTTGAATAATATCTCAGTACAGATTGCATGCCACACCATAACAAGAAAAAAAAAATAATTATCTCAAATGACATCATCATCATGTGCCATCATGTGGACGGTCATGTTTCGCCATCTCACTCGATCACCAGAGTCGAAGATCAGCTCTGTGTTCTTGTCTCGACTATACCACGTGGTCAAGCCACCTTCGTTAGATAATTATAAAAGTTATAGTGAGTCAAGTATTATTTACTATTCGTTCATTTCCTCACTGAATTTTGCGTGTGGGTTTGCTTTCCATATTAACAGTGTCCCTCGTCATCAGGCGAACCCACTCCGACTTCAGAGGTACTTGTAATTAATGTCCACAAGTCAAGGACGACAGGTCACCATTTTAGTCCAGCTGTCCGGTGTATGGGTCGAACCGCTTACCTCGGAATCAGCAAAAATAAAAATGATAAAATAAAAACAAAAAATAAGTATACTACGTTGTAAGGTATGTACATTGTGTCCGTGTTTAGTATAACTCACTTGTTAGCAGGAGTTACACACACCTGTTGTTGTTTTTTCCTATTGTTATATTCTGCTGCAGACCTTGTTTCTGTTATCTTCTGGATCTCAAAGAACTCACGGCGTCTCCTCATCCAGGCTTCTAACTTGCCTTCGCATTGTTTATTTCCTGCCCTTGATTCAGGAAACACTCCAGAAATGATCGACTACAACCACAAGTGGACCAGCACGAAAATGGACACAAGACACTGCATATATGGTCAAGATGGAGACAAGACACTGCAGACATGGTCATCTACCACCACAAGTGGTCCAGCACGAAGATTGAGACAAGACACTGCAGACATGGTCAACTACCACCACAAGTGGTCCAGCACGAAGATTGAGACAAGACACTGCAGACATGGTCAACTACCACCACAAGTGGTCCAGCACGAAGATTGAGACAAGACACTGCAGACATGGTCAACTACCACCACAAGTGGACCAGCACGAAGATGGAGACAAGACACTGCAGACATGATCAAGATGGAGACAGGACACTGCAGACATGGTCAAGATGGAAACAAGACACTGCAGACATGGTCATCTACCACCACAAGTGGTCCAGCACGAAGATGGAGACAAGACACTGCAGACATGGTCAAGATGGAAACAAGACACTGCAGACATGGTCAAGATGGAAACAAGACATTGGAGACATGGTCAACTACCACCACAAGTGGACCAGCACGAAGATGGAGACAAGACACTGCAGACATGGTCATCTACCACCACAAGTGGATCAGCACGAAGATGGAGACAAGACACTGCAGACATGGTCAAGATGGAGACAAGACACTGCAGACAACCTGGGCATGACAACACAAGAGGCAAGAGAGCCAACAACGGATCGAGCATCTCTTTCCGCGGGCCGTTGTGAGATCGACGTTGGCAAAAGATCTGCTTCATGGTGATGATTTTTCTTTGCTCTCTTGCTTTGAACTCAAGCGTAGTTCTTACACACTACTTCTAGTAGCAATGGATAAGCTTTCCTTATAACCAGTGTCCCTTGCCATAAGGCAAACCCACTCCGACTTCAGGGGTACTTGTAAATTACGCCCCCAAGCCAAGGAAGAGAATTCAACATTATAGTTCAGCTGTCTGATGTAGAGGTTGAACCTCTTACGACTGCATCAGCATACCGGATGTTTAAGAAAGAGCGTTCTTATCCATTCGGTCATGCTAACCTCATGATGATGATGATGATGATGATGATGATGATGATGATGATGATGATGATGATGATGATGATGATGATGATGATGATGATATTGTACATAAATCTACAGTACTCAAGCCTACTACAAGCATGTACACACGTACGTAGTTCCCGTTTGCCAGAAATGTGTGAACTTCCATATCTCGACGCTTCGCTGACATGACATACTATATTTAGAAGCCAGAGATAGCACAAGATCTAACTTTTCTGGCGGTGTAAAATGCTTGCCAAGCAAGATCGCAGTTCGATAAGATGTTGACAAAGCCAAGGAGATGTCGCAATCATTAGACGCACACACTGCTTGCCAGACATGACGATTTTTTGTCAACAGCACAAGACAGTTGATTAACCAACACAGAACTGCTATAATCAGTGGATATATATGCTGGTGGAAATGTTAATGAGGAGATAGGAGCACCTATAGTCTTGTCCGGAGTGTGGAGATGAACCTCACTAATCAGTGGTCGCAACTTCATGTCATATTCTCTAGAATGTACACACGCACTTTTCTGGTTGGCGTCCTATAATAGTTGGCAGTTGTTCTCCGGTTTTGTTATTCTCTAGAATGTGCACACTCACTTCTCTGTCTGGCGTGTTATAATGGTTGGTAATTGTTCTCTTGTTGTTATTCTCTAGAATGTACACACGCACTTCTCTATCTGGCGTGCTATAATGGTTGGCAGTTGTTCTCGTGTTGTTAGATACGGTGTTAAACAAATGTCGAGTTATAAAAGTTACCTTTGTTAAACATTGTGTTTCACAGTCAAGTTAGTTGCATATCCTTTACAGAACGTTTGCAGTCAACACCAGCATGTTTTGCTGTTGTTGATGTCTTGGCAAGTTTACGTTCAGTAGTTTGCCATTGCTTTCTGAACGACCCGTACCCATACCATTTCGTTAAAAAAAAAAAAAATACCTGCGCAACGTGGTCGCCCGGTAAATCGTGCGCAGCTATGTTTCGAACGCGGGTATACGGGATTACGAACCGCGTCCGGAACAACTTCGCCACGGCGAACTGCTGTTAAACAGGATTGAGTTATAAAAACTACATGTGTTAGAAATGGTGTTAAACATGATCGAGTTATAAAACTTCCTTTGTTAGTCATGGTGTGCTCTTATCAGAGGGCAGGCGCGGAATGTAGATAAGATACCGTTTCTCGAGTGAATTGTTGTTAAAGCTTAATCTTTAGGAGACTTATTGAGGCCACGGAAATAACGCGTGAAATAATGCACAGTATGAAGTGACCTTATAGAAGAGACACGAACGTCTATGGTGAAGTGGTAGCGAACGAGGTTCACAATCCCGGACACGGCGTTCGGAATCCACTCCAATGAATGAATCACCAAAAATCGAGAAGTAGATTGTGAGCTTTACTGAAACACGATTACAAGAAACAAATTGGACGTTGCGGCCAAAGCCTTCGTCGGCACAGAACAAACAGACACAAACCAACACAAAACTACATGAAACACACTACATGGCAATATTAAGGGTACTGATCTGAATCTGTATCCTAGCTTGGAGCGACTGACGCGTGTTAGACCTCCGCTCCAGGCGGTTTGGAAGCAGACCGCCTTGTGTTGATTTTTAACAATGATATGAGCGTCGGCCGTTTAGAAAGTAATATCAAACTGTTGAACGTAAACTTGTCTAGTAAATCACAAATAGCCAAAAATATTCGGGATGATTACGCTGTCCTGTAACTGTTTAAAAAAAAAGACAACAACAATAGAAGACAGATGCAAGAAGCAGAAATAAGACAACAGAACAATCGAAAGCTATAGAAGACACACATAGATTCGAATATATCACACCAAATAGTTCCTTGTAAATATATGAAATAGATCAAGGAGACCCGAGTTCAAATCCTCGTTAAGGTGATAAATTTGTTTCTTTCTGTAGAAGCATTTTTTGGCAGTTTGTGATTTCTTGGTAAGTTTAGGTTCAGTAGTTTGCCATTGCTTTCTGAACGAACGGTACTCATACCCTTGTATTGAAACCAATGTAAGGCGGTAGCTTCCAAATCTCTCGCAGA
>OY992885.1:14153337-14163337 GCA_963921405.1 Cepaea hortensis | reverse complement strand
AAGAAATCACGAACAGAGAGAAAAACGAATGAACTAGTCCTACAAGTAACAAATGAAAACCGTAAACGTATCTGAGAAATTAAACATAGGCAATCAACATGTTTTGGAAACGTTATAAGAAGAAATAAATTAGAGAACCTGGTCACAACAGGCAAGATTGAGAGGAAAATAACAAGTGGAAGGCAAAGAAGTAAATATCTGGATGGCGAGGCCAGGTGGCATGGTCCAGACAAGAACACGGAGCTGATCTATGACGCTGGTGATCGTATGAGATGGCGAAGCATCACCGCCCATGCTTACCGGCATGGTACATGATTATAATGATCTAATCACTTTTGTCTTTATCATAAACACGAGATTACGGCAGTCCCCTGGTGTAAACTTCCGTAGGGGTGCGAAGTGTTCGGTGCTCACATATACTAGGCAACGGCTGAACTCTTTGTATACCGTGAACATACTGCTACGAATCATTACTGGAAACGTAAACGTAAGTCCATTCCTCCTTAGTTGGATCGCTGCAGCCCTCTTCCAACGGAAAGTAGTTTTTAGATGTGGCAGTTGGACTTCGGAACCAACAACAATATATCCTGGCCTACCACAGGGATCACCATTATCTCCGGTACTGTTCAACGCCTACACAGTGAGAATCACCAGTGAGCAGATCACTGGACCTGGCAGGACATTGTCATATGCCGATGATGTTTTAGTGTATCGTCAGGGTAAGGATAGAGAGGAGGTTGCTGTGGAACTACAAACCGAACTCAATCGCATAAGTACTTGGTGTGATGAAGCTGGGGCAATGGTCAACCCAACAAAGGCAACAGTGACTTGGTTCTCGTTGAATAATCATATTGTCAACAATCCAACACCAACTGTAATGCTGTGTTCAGAGACGGTGGAAAGAACGCAGGCAATGAATTACCTGGGGATACGGTTTGATCGAAGCCTTGCTTATAATGTGCACATAGACCAGGTGATAACAAAGGCCAAGCGGGGTTTGGCAGCGATGCGGGTGATGGCGGCAGAAAACTGTGAGCAGCGCCATCTATGTCTTCTGTACGAGGGGCTGGTCATGTCTGTTTTGGAGTATGCAATGGCAATCTTGACTCTCAGCCATAAGCAGATAGAAAGGATGGAAAGGATACAGAATGAAGCTATGCGCATTATTCTTGGATGTACAAGAGATACAGCATGCAGGGCGATGCGCTACCTTCTTGATTTTCCAACCATTGAAGAGAGAATACAAGTTTGCAGGGCACGCGCCTACCTCAGAATTAACGCAAACACACAACATCCACTGCACAGTGAAATTAGGAAGGTGAAGGGCAGCAGGTTAAAAAGAGGACGGTCGTGGATGGGTCAAGCCGAAGACATTCTTCAACAGGTGTGTTCACTTGAGGACTTAGAACCTGGCGAGGAGTGGGTGCAAGTGCCAACAGACTTCTGCACATCCTTTTCAGTTTGCATCCAACTAGATAGAAAATGCAGACAAGAAAATCCGGCTGCTGTTGAGGCTGAAGTACAAGCGTTGATTTTCGAGAATTCGCTAGACGGTGACGCGGTCATCTACACAGATGGGTCAGTCGCCCGACATGTGAGAAGCTCATGGGCCTTTACAGCTCGGGCCGGAGGGAGAATTGTGAAGGAGGACTCTGGTGCTTTCACTGAAACCACGAGTAGCCTGACCATGGAAGTCATGGCAGTAAGTAAAGCAATAACATGGCTCGAGACACAGACATTCACTAGGGCTTGTTTCCTTAGCGACTCAATGAACATGATCAAGAGGATAGAGGAGGGGTCGATCCGAAGAGAATGGTTGCTGCCTCTGAAGCGGTCTCGGCTGGCAAAGATTAGTTTCATCTTCGTGCCAGGGCATGCGGGAGTACAAGGAAATGAGCGGGCTGACAAGCTCGCAGGTGAGGCTACTGTGGAGGGCGGACGCGCCATGAACCAGGCTGACATTCTGAATGCTCTACGAGAAGTAAGACTTTTGCGAGAACCAAGTGATGACTGTGAATCTACAACCATGGCCAGACTGCGAGAACAGCAAATTAAAAGAGGGGTGGCCAAACAAGAACACTACGCAGGAAGCCAAAGAAGACTGATAAACCAACACAGAACTGGCGTCATTAGCCGCTACACGCTGCGGGATTTGCTGAGGAGGGGATCCGAGCACTTATGGACTGAATGGTTCGATGTGCAACGAGGATGATCTGTCGACTAACTAACTAACTAACTATTACTGGAAAACTAATCTAACATGCTGATAGAAAGTCGGTATTTAAGCCTGGTCAGTGGGAGATGAAAGCGACCGTTAATCGTTGGACGCTGTAACATGATATACCAGCAGCTTCAGTTAGCGGTAGTTAAGTGTGACCTACTATTGTGCGTGCGGTACACAGAAATATAAACTGTTGGGCAACTAAACCCCTGAAGCCAGAGAAATAGCATGAGCAATTATAGACTCAACAGTTAGTTAGTTAGTTAGTTAGTTAGTTAGTTAGTTAGTTAGTTAGTTAGTCGCGGTTCCAACTTCACGGCACAGGGTCGACCCATTATGCTCCGTTCCCGTGTCAGTGAATATCACACAAAATGCTCCTCACTGCCCCATACCCAACAGAACGGTCCGGTGTGTTTGTGGGTTACTTGACCTATGCTTGGTTTATTTGTAGGTCAGAGATATATGGTGCTATTTCATCTGAAAAAAGTCAATTTATTCAAGTATTTGGGTGCTGTAATAACAGCAAATCGGCTCTGTGGCAGAGGGAATGCGAATGCAATTCTTAATCCCGCATACCGCGTTCGAAACACAGCTGCGGGCGATTTGGAAGCAGACCGTCTTGCGTTGGTTTGCATGCAATGGTAATAGTGCTGGTTGTTAAAAAGCAATGGCAAACTACTTAATATAAACTTGCCACAAAATCACAAACAATCATAAATAGCTGGGGTTAACGGCTACGTCGTGTAAAGGATATGTAACTTTAAAAAAAAAAAAAATAACGTCAGATGGTTGATGTGTTAAGGAAGGGCTATTCCACATAGCCCAAGCAAAGGCAGCATTTCACAAGATGAAGCATATTCTTTAAGTTTATCTTTGTTTCTTTTTCTTTTCTTTTTTTTTCAGGTGAGGCAACGAGTTCTTAAGAACTATATTGAGCCAATCCTGATATGCAGAAACCAATCATGGACAATGAACAGACATGTCAGGAATTATGTGAAAGTTACGGGGATGTGGTTTTATAAAAGAATGATGAGAACACTGTTGAAAAGAAAGAACAGTGAAGATATTTTTAAAGAAGTTAACACACAAAGAGAACTGGTTAGCCACATCAGAAGAAGACAGTCCACATGCTTTAGGCATGTCATGAGGAGGGGAAAGCTGGAGTATGTCGTCACAACAGGAATGTTGGAAAGGAGGAGAGGCCACTGAATAAAACTATTTCCAAATATAATTTAACATTTTACCTCCATGGCCGACGCCACTGCCTAAAACCTAAAACCATCACCAAATAAACATTAACATTTTACCTCCATGGCTGACGCCACTGCCTAAAACCTAAAACCATCACCAAATAAACATTAACATTTTACCTCCATGGCCGACGCCACTGCCTAAAACCTAAAACCATCACCAAATAAACATTAACATTTTACCTCCAAGGCCGACGCCACTGCCTAAAACCTAAAACCATCACCAAATAAACATTAACATTTTACCTCAGTTGCCGGAACTGTGGCTAAGGGACATCGAACGCGTTTCATAATTAACCGAAATACCGAACAGAGGGTTCGAAACCAGCGATCTGGAAGCAGACTGCATTGCGTTGTTTTCAGTGGTATGGGCGTCAGTCGTTCAAAAAGCAATGGCAAACTCCTGAACGTAAAACTTGCCTAGTAAATGACAAACAGCCAAATATGCTGGGGTAGATTACAACGTCCTTTAAATGACACGCAAATAACTATACCCCAATTAGAATATACGTATTCAAAGACACCTTCAAGCTTATAATGGTCCCCATATAACGTAGAGAAATCAATAACCCAATGTATTAAATCAGGTGTACGTGGGACAGTATACACAGCACAAGACATAATAAGTATTCAATGCTAATGGAAAGCCGCATTCATCGGTAGTTGAAAGACGTAACCCGAATATCAATTACACTACATAACCACACGGTACACGTAATAATAATATGGAAGTGCGGACTTTGAATTAACTAGATACAGGGGAAATTCTATTAAAGGAGGTTATGGAGCACGATAGTACAGTATGTGTGTGTGTGTGTGAGTGTGTGTGTGTGTGTGTGTGTGTGTGCGTGTGCGTGCGTGCGTGTGTGTGTGTGTGCGTGTGCGTGTGACCTAGTTTATGTACAGACAAGGAAGAGAATGACACGTAAGTAAGGTTAAGTGTCTTACATATCCTCTATAAGACGTCACAATCAAGCCCATAATTGTTTTTTGACTGTGATTTCTTGACAAGTATACATTCAGCAGTTTGCCATTGATTTATGAAGGACCGGCACTCATGCCATTGTAATAAACCCAATGCAAGGTGGTCTGCTGCCAAATCGCTTGCAGCGGTGTTTCGAACGCGGTATGCGGGATGATGAATTGCGTTTGCCATCCCTTCGCCACAGAGCTGGCGTAAGTATGTGAAAAACAAAACAGAGTTAAAAAGGGCAGGAGGATAGGGCTTCATTGCACAGAGTTTTATCCCGTATGGCTCGGTCTCTTTCCACAGGGCGGCCTTCCGAACGCGTTGCACAAATCACGAACTCCGTAGCTTCAGACACACATAGTATTATTTGGCGCTCACAGAAGAAGAAGAAGGAAATAGAGATTAGGAGACGCACTAGACAAAATAAAATTTGAAAGCTATAGTTACCGACCGGGATCGAACCTGTCGACTCCAAATGACGACGGCGCCTCGCTGTTGGAACAAGTGTACTTCGACGCACGACCAACTAGACACTCCAAAACAAGTGTCTTCATTGGTCATGTCTATCATACACATGAACCTAACAACTATGGAATACGGACATAATTCGTATCAAACCATTGAGATAGCACCATAGGTCTCATAATTTATATTAAACCAGGTTCGATCCCGGTCAGTAACTATTATAGCTTTCAAATTTTATGTTGTCTAGTGCGTCTCCTAATCTCTATTTCCTTCTTCTTCTTCTGTGAGCGCCAAATAATACTATGTGTGTCTATTTTATGTAATTGTCTTAGTGGCCTCAACGGTTCTCCCCATTTATTTCTTGTGTTTCCGTAGCTTCAGCGACGACTACAGGAGTCTCCGAAAAATGTGCCCTGATAAACTGAATGGTGTAGCCCGAATCTAAACCACAACATTCCAAACGCGAGGCAGATGGCATCACCGTTTCACCACGGAGACTAAATAAGGTAGCAGGAATGATGGTGGTGAGCTACGTGTAGCAGGAATGATGGTGGTGAGCTACATGCAGCAGGAATGATGGTGGTGAGCTGCTAATAGCAGGAATGATGGTAGTGAGCTACGTGTAGCAGGGATGATGATGGTGAGCTACATGTAGCAGGGATGATGATGGTGAGCTACATGTAGCAGGAATGATGGTGGTGAGCTACATGCAGCAGGAATGATGGTGGTGAGCTGCTAATAGCAGGAATGATGATGGTGAGCTACGTGTAGCAGGGATGATGATGGTGAGCTACATGTAGCAGGGATGATGATGGTGAGCTACATGTAGCAGGGATGATGATGGTGAGCTACATGTAGCAGGGATGATGATGGTGAGCTACAAGTAGCAGGAATGATGGTAGTGAGCTACATGTAGCAGGGATGATGATGGTGAGCTACAAGTAGCAGGAATGATGGTAGTGAGCTACATGTAGCAGGAATGATGGTGGTGAGCTACATGTAGCAGGGATGATGATGGTGAGCTACATGTAGCAGGGATGATGATGGTGAGCTACAAGTAGCAGGAATGATGGTAGTGAGCTACATGTAGCAGGAATGATGGTAGTGAGCTACATGTAGCAGGAATGATGATGGTGAGCTACATGTAGCAGGGATGATGATGGTGAGCTACAAGTAGCAGGAATGATGGTAGTGAGCTACATGTAGCAGGAATGATGATGGTGAGCTACATGTAGCAGGAATGATGGTGGTGAGCTACATGTAGCAGGAATGATGGTGGTGAGCTACATGTAGCAGGGATGATGATGGTGAGCTACATGTAGCAGGAATGATGGTGGTGAGCTACATGTAGCAGGAATGATGGTGGTGAGCTACATGTAGCAGGGATGATGGTAGTGAGCTACATGTAGCAGGGATGATGGTGGTGAGCTACATGTAGCAGGAATGATGGTGGTGAGCTGCTAATAGCAGGAATGATGATGGTGAGCTACGTGTAGCAGGAATGATGGTGGTGAGCTACATGTAGCAGGGATGATGGTAGTGAGCTACATGTAGCAGGAATGATGGTGGTGAGCTACATGTAGCAGGAATGATGGTGGTGAGCTACATGTAGCAGGAATGATGGTGGTGAGCTACATGTAGCAGGGATGATGGTGGTGAGCTACATGTAGCAGGAATGATGGTGGTGAGATACATGTAGCAGGAATGATGGTAGTGAGCTACATGTAGCAGGAATGATGGTGGTGAGCTACATGTAGCAGGAATGATGATGGTGAGCTACGTGTAGCAGGAATGATGATGGTGAGCTACATGTAGCAGGGATGATGATGGTGAGCTGCAAATAGCAGGAATGATGGTGGTGAGCTACGTATAGCAGGAATGATGATGGTGAGCTGCAAATAGCAGGAATGATGGTGGTGAGCTGCAAATAGCAGGAATGATGGTGGTGAGCTGCAAATAGCAGGAATGATGGTAGTGAGCTGCAAATAGCAGGAATGATGGTGGTGAGCTGCAAATAGCAGGAATGATGGTGGTGAGCTACATGTAGCAGGAATGATGGTGGAGAACTACAAGCAGCACGAATGCTGGTGGTGAGGGAAAGTAGCAGTTGGTTAGTAACGAATACTTTCATGCATTGGGGAGTATTGGTTATATGATGTTAGCACTATATGTTTATAGCCTAATCACTACTCAAGCTTTGATGGGGTCTACGTTACGCCGGCCGCGTTTACTACCATGAACGATGCAGTTCATAATAAACCTAGTTGAGTTGAGTTGAGTTGAGATGAGTTGAGTTGCGTTGAGTTGAGTTAAGTCAAGAACCGACATCATTGTACTCGGGGCAATCTCGTACGCGCTCAGTCTTCAACAACCAGCGAAGAGTTCCAATACTAATGGTGTCCATTGCAATATGATTATATGTCCGTCGTGCTTTAACACTAAGTGGCGACTGTTTTTAACAAAAATAATCATGAAAAATGTGAAGAGGCTTAAAGGAAAATTAGGAAACTATGCAAAAGGATAAAAGAAGCATGGCTTGTGGAAAATTGCAGGGAAATTGAAAAATATCACAACACATGGAATACCAAAATAATGCACACAAGAATTAATGACACCACAAACAAAAGAACACACACATCAACGGGATGCCCAAAGACCAAAGATGGCAAAATCATAATAGAAAAAGATATGATTTTACATGTGTGGTCAGATTATGTGAAAGACCTTTACGATTATTCAAGAGAAGAACAGTGTGATATTCAGAATAATATGAATAAAGGACCATCATTTTTGAAGATGGAAGTTCAGAATGCTCTTAACCATATAAAAAATTGCAAGACCCCGGGTCCAGATAACAACACAACGGAAATTATCAATGCCTTAGAAGAATATGGAATAGATCAAATCAACAAACTGCTAAAGACAATACATGATACTGGAGATATACCTACTGAATTATGTAATTCTATATTTATAGCAATCCCGAAGAAACCAGGAGCCATGGAATGTGATCAACATCGAACAATTAGTATAAAGAGCCACATCACGAAAATTTTACTAAGACGTATCATGCAAAGGATTAAGAAGAAATTACAACCCGAAATAGGAGAAAAACAGTGTGGGTTTGTAGAAGGCAAAGGTACAGTAGTAAATGTTGTATATACGCCGAGAACAGTAATTGAGTGTTCTTTGGAAGTAAACAAAGACCTACATATTTGCTTTATTAACTACACAAAGGCTTTCGATAAAGTAAGACTTGTCAACAAGATGAAGATGCTCGCAGATATACAATTGATGGGAAAGATCTTAAACTTGTTTTAAAAAAAACATATAGTGGAAACAACAAGCTGCCATAAAAATTGATAATGAAGTGGGTCAATATCAGCCTATAAAGAGAGCTGTGCCACAGGGATGTGTAATGTCTCCAGATATTTTTTGTTCTCTGTATAGTGAAAATATTTTTAGAAATGTATAATATAAGAGAGGAATCACCATTTAGGGACGAAGCAACAATAACATTAGATATGCGGATAATACAATATTGTTTGCAGACAATGAACAGGATCTGCAACATTTAGTAGACGCGGTTGTTGTATGCAATGAACAACTGGGATTAGAATTGAATTTTAAGAAGACACAGATTATGGACGTCACTATTAGAAAAGAAATACCACAACGTAATATACAAGTAAATAATGGGAATATTCTCCAATAAGTGAATTGGTACAACTATCTCAGAACAGTCTAACACCTGATAGGAGATAGCATGGAAAGGTTAGAACAAGAATCGCCATGGCGAAGGTAGCTTTTTGCAAGATGGAAGGGACGCAGAGGTGTTTCCAAGGCACCAGGGCCGGGTTATATACTGGCCAAGACCTATTGACGCGTCCTCGTCGAGCGTCCTGGGCAACAGGTCCCTTCGGGGTCCTGGCTAAAGTCAGTAGGATCGCCGATTCCTCCGAAGTCGGAGAGTGTCTGTCTGTACGGCGAGGAACCACCAGTCTGCACACCAATAAGCCAGACATGGGACAACGGATACTCACGCAAACCCCAGGTCCTGTATGACATCACACTGATGTTGGACAACAGGATGCCTTCATCCGACATACAGGACTTCGCGTTGGAGCTCAAGCCAACGAACACAAGCAAGCAAGCAAGCAAGCAAGCAAGATGGAAAACATTCTGACCAATAAAAATATGTCACGTGCAACGAGAAAAAAAAATGTGTTGCAGCGCTACATAGAACCTGTGCTTTTGTATGGATGTGAAGCGTGGACAATTATCAGACAAGCTGAAAAACATCAAATGGCAGGGGAAATATGGTTTCTTAGGAAAATGCAAAGAATACCATGGACAGACAGAAATACCAAAGAGTAAGTCCTACAATAGACAAATGAAAACGGTAACTTGATTTGAGAAATTAGACAGTCGACATATTTTTGGACACGTTATGAGAAGAAATAAATGAGAGAACTTGGTGACAACTGGCAAGATCCAGGTTTTGGCTACGATGAAAGTGTGGTATCTACACTTGACCTTGTCAGGGCCACCAGCAGGGGCGGTCATCCGAATGACACACAGGGACGTGGGGACATCATGTGGCCACTGGGGAACAGCGAGCCCTTAAAAAACAAAGAAATTAAAGGGAAGAGAACAAAAGGAAGGCAGAGAAGTAAATATATGGATGCCTTGGCATGTGCACTGTAGAGATAAAAACACGGAGCTGATCCACGACTCTGGTGATCGTGTGGGATGACGAAATATGACTGGCCACGCTTATTGGCTTGGCGCGTGATGATGATGAGTAGTCGTAGTAGCAGTAGTAACAGTAGTAGTAGTCGTAGTAGTAGTAATAGTAGTAGTAGTAGTAGTAGTAGTAGTAGTAGTAGTAGTAGTAGTAGTAGTAGTAGTAGTAGTAGTAGTAGTAGTAGTAGTAGTAGTAAAGGCAGCAGCGGAAGTATTTGTAGTAGTCGTTTTAGCAGTAGTAGTCTTAGTATTAGTTACATTAAAAGCTGATTATTATTATTTGTAGAGTAGCGGCTGGCCGAGTGACTAGAACGCCGGACTCTCCTTCGGGAGACCCGGGTTCGATCC
>OY992885.1:14143337-14150837 GCA_963921405.1 Cepaea hortensis | reverse complement strand
ACACGCCAGCGACAACAAACAGCGTGATATATAATACAAGCTTCTAGTACGTCGGCTGGTCTAAACGCTGTGGAAATATCACACGCTCACCTAGGCTGCCGCATCGATCCTTGAAACAAGCCAGTCCTTTTTCTTTAATCCGGAGGACAGCACAACTGTGTCAACAAACTAGACAGTCCCCGCTCACAGCCGCGATCTCGAATGTCGAAATAAGAATTACCATACCAGATCCCAAGCGACTAGGACACACCTCAGAACTATGAATCCAGCTTTTTAATCCCTGGTTGAGGTTATGGGAGCAGAGTGTTTAATCCGCATTCTTTG
Organism: Cepaea hortensis; assembly: GCA_963921405.1. Taxonomy (NCBI): domain Eukaryota; kingdom Metazoa; phylum Mollusca; class Gastropoda; order Stylommatophora; family Helicidae; genus Cepaea; species Cepaea hortensis. The sequence continues at coordinate 14,150,513 of OY992885.1, read as the reverse complement.
AATTCTTTATTTCCAAACAACACACGTCTGTTTGTCGAAGTCCCCGAAATAAATTACAGCTATATGATATTCCTTTTTAACATTGTTTGAGAAGTGCAGTGTATGGTATAACCAGGCTGGCAATATAATTGGCTGAAAGATTTGACTGTGAAGTGTCATACGCTAACAAAAACGACGCACTAGGCGGTGGCGCATTTTGATAACTAGGCCATGTCCTCGGATAGGCGGGTAATATATCTTCTTACGTGCTAACAGCAATCACGTGATTACAGGTCTCTCGTGCGGGGCCTTGTTAAATGAAAGGGCAATGACGTGTATATTATGTTTCCAAATGTCTTTTTTTTTTTGTTTGTTTTTTTTGTATTTTTTTTAAAATTCGCCATGTCCAGGCATTTGTTATTTTTAAGTAACTACTAATTTGCGCTGAATGAGTTAGACCCGGCTTGGATATTCGGAGTGTAGCAAGTACATGAAATAAGAGAGAGTTGATTTGATATGTACCAGGAAATGCACGAATCGTGTTTGCTAGTTTCATACCTGTTTTCTTTGCTCTGTTCTATACACTGTAGTTGATATATTAACAAACCAACTCTGTGCACACTGTAGTTGTGCTATTACTTCACTCTATACACACTGTAGATGTTCTATTACTTCACTCTATACACACTGTAGATGTTCTATTACTTCACTCTATACACACTGTAGATGTTCTATTACTTCACTCTATACACACTGTAGTTGTGCTATTACTTCACTCTATACACGCTGTAGATGTTCTATTACTTCACTCTATACACACTGTAGATGTACTATTACTTCACTCTATACACACTGTAGATGTTCTATTACTTCACTCTATACACACTGTAGATGTACTATTACTTCACTCTATACACACTGTAGATGTACTACTACTTCACTCTATACACACTGTAGATGTTCTATTACTTCACTCTATACACACTGTAGATGTACTATTACTTCACTCTATACACACTGTAGACGTACTATTACTTCACTCTATACACACTGAAGGTGTACTATTACTTCACTCTATACACACTGTAGATGTACTATTACTTCAATCTATACACACTGTAGATGTACTATTACTTCACTCTATACACACTGAAGGTGTACTATTACTTCACTCTATACACACTGTAGATGTTCTATTACTTCACTCTATACACACTGTAGATGTACTATTACTTCACTCTATACACACTGTAGATGTTCTATTACTTCACTCTATACACACTGTAGATGTTCTATTACTTCACTCTATACACACTGTAGATGTACTATTACTTCACTCTATACACACTGTAGATGTTCTATTACTTCACTTTATACACACTGTAGATGTACTATTACTTCACTCTATACACACTGTAGATGTACTATTACTTCACTCTATACACACTGTAGATGTTCTATTACTTCACTCTATACACACTGTAGATGTACTATTACTTCACTCTATACACACTGTAGATGTTCTATTACTTCACTCTATACACACTGTAGTTGTTCTATTACTTCACTCTCTACACACTGAAGGTGTACTATTACTTCACTCTATACACACTGTAGATGTTCTATTACTTCACTCTATACACACTGTAGATGTACTATTACTTCACTCTATACACACTGTAGATGTTCTATTACTTCACTCTATACACACTGTAGATGTTCTATTACTTCACTCTATACACACTGTAGATGTACTATTACTTCACTCTATACACACTGTAGATGTTCTATTACTTCACTCTATACACACTGTAGATGTTCTATTACTTCACTCTATACACACTGTAGATGTACTATTACTTCACTCTATACACACTGTAGATGTTCTATTACTTCACTCTATACACACTGTAGATGTACTATTACTTCACTCTATACACACTGTAGATGTACTATTACTTCACTCTATACACACTGTAGATGTTCTATTACTTCACTCTATACACACTGTAGATGTACTATTACTTCACTCTATACACACTGAAGGTGTACTATTACATCACACTATACACACTGTAGATGTTCTATTACTTCACTCTATACACACTGTAGATGTACTACTACTTCACTCTATACACACTGTAAATGTACTATTACTTCACTCTATACACACTGTAGATGTTCTATTACTTCACTCTATACACACTGTAGATGTTCTGTTACTTCACTCTATACACACTGTAGATGTACTATTACTTCACTCTATACACACTGAAGGTGTACTATTACTTCACTCTATACACACTGTAGATGTTCTATTACTTCACTCCATACACACTGTAGATGTACTATTACTTCGCTCTATAAACACTGAAGGTGTACTATTACTTCACTCTATACACACTGTAGATGTTCTATTACTTCACTCTATACACACTGTAGATGTACTATTACTTCACTCTATACACACTGTAGATGTACTATTACTTCACTCTATACACACTCTAGATGTTCTATTACTTCACTCTATACACACTGTAGATGTTCTATTACTTCACTCTATACACACTGTAGATGTACTATTACTTCACTCTATGCACACTGTAGATGTTCTATTACTTCACTCTATACACACTGTAGTTGTTCTATTACTTCACTCTATACACACTGAAGGTGTACTATTACTTCACTCTATACACACTATAGATGTTCTATTACTTCACTCTATACACACTGTAGTTGTTCTGTTACTTCACTCTATACACACTGTAGTTGTTCATTTACTTCACTCTATACACACTGTAGATATTCTATTACTTCACTCTATACACGCTGTAGTTGTTCTATTACTTCACTCTATACACGCTCTAGATGTTCTATTACTTCACTCTATACACACTGTAGATGTTCTGTTACTTCACTCTATACACACTGTAGATGTACTATTACTTCACTCTATACACACTGAAGGTGTACTATTACTTCACTCTATACACACTGTAGATGTTCTATTACTTCACTCCATACACACTGTAGATGTACTATTACTTCACTCTATAAACACTGAAGGTCTACTATTACTTCACTCTATACACACTGTAGATGTTCTATTACTTCACTCTATACACACTGTAGATGTACTATTACTTCACTCTATACACACTGTAGATGTACTATTACTTCACTCTATACACACTCTAGATGTTCTATTACTTCACTCTATACACACTGTAGATGTTCTATTACTTCACTCTATACACACTGTAGATGTTCTATTACTTCACTTTATACACACTGTAGTTGTTCTATTACTTCACTCTATACACGCTGTAGTTGTTCTATTACTTCACTCTATACACACTGAAGGTGTACTATTACTTCACTCTATACACACTGTAGATGTACTATTACTTCACTCTATACACACTGTAGATGTACTATTACTTCACTCTATACACACTGTAGATGTTCTATTACTTCACTCTATACACACTGTAGTTGTTCTATTACTTCACTCTATACACACTGTAGATGTTCTATTACTTCACTCTATACACACTGTAGATGTTCTATTACTTCACTCTATACACACTGTAGATGTTCTATTACTTCACTCTATACACACTGTAGATGTACTATTACTTCACTCTATACACACTGTAGTTGTTCTATTACTTCACTCTATACACACTGTAGATGTACTATTACTTCACTCTATACACACTGTAGATGTACTATTACTTCACTCTATACATACTGTAGATGTTCTATTACTTCACTCTATACACAATGTAGATGTTCTATTACTCCACTCTATACACGCTGTAGATGATCTATTACTTCACTATGTACACACTGTAGATGTTCTATTACTTCACTCTATACACACTGTAGATGTTCTATTACTTCACTCTATACACACTGTAGATGCTCTATTACTTCACTCTATATACACTGTAGATGTTCTATTACTTAACTCTATACACACTGTAGAAGTCCTATTACTTAACTCTATACACGCTGTATATGTTCTATTACTTCACTCTATACACGCTGTAGTTGTTCTACTACTTTACTCTATACACACTGTAGATGTTCTATTACTTCACTCTATACACACTGTAGATGTTCTATTAACAAACCCACTCTATACATATTGTTGTTGTTCTAATAACCCACTCTATATACATTGTTGGCAATGCAGCGAGAGAGAGAGAGAGAAAGAGAGAGATAGAGAGAGAGAGAGAGAGAGAGAGAGAGAGAGAGAGAGAGAGAGAGAGCACGCGAAAGAGAACAGGAGAGAGAGAGAAAGAAAGAAAGAGCGAGACATTAGAGAGAGAGAGAGAGAGAGAGAGAGAGAGAGAGAGAGAGAGAGAGAGAAGCAGGGAGAAAACAGAGTTAGACAGAGAGCTGGGGTGGATTAACAAGGTGACCCAGAGAACATTCAGGCGACGATTGTATGAACATCTCAGAAAGTTGTTAATTGTACAGCGCCATGATCTACCGGAACTTTCTATATTCTTTACTTACTAGATACACTTTCGCCTCTCTGTTGTATAATGCCACGCAACACGCACTTACTCCTGTCAATGTTATTTACTTTACTATCACAATCCGCTATCACCGCAACTCTAGAAAAGTACATAACAAAAACAGCGTGTCAGCTTGGCCGTACCGATAACTTATCTAACTATATGACTGTTTACTCCAGCTTACGGTTGATTGTACAGCAATCTGCCCAGGCAATCAAATATACTCTAAATAAAAGTATGGTCGATTTTAACGAAATTACCGTCAGTTTTTTTCTCTTCGTTCCTCTTTCCAGGCAAGATGATTGATTGCATTGCATCGGGTTTTGTCCCATATGGCTCGGTCTCTATCCGAAGACACCACCAATCATTATACATACAGTCGCAACCTGTTTGTACAGACTACATGCCACCCTAAAGAAAAAAATAATAATAATAATAACGGAAAATTATCTCAAACGACAAGCCAAAAAATATTCCCATATGTATGGTACGTTTCACCTTCCATGGGTATTTATAATGCCCATGTTAAACATTGCCTCAGTGAGTCATTTATTATTGATTATTTTCCATGTGTTTTAATGCTTATTGTTGTTTTGTTGTCTAAGATTAGCTTCATAAGTGATGTTGAATGAAATAATGTATGAGAGGAAATAGATAAGAAGGGCAGAATGTCAGACGGGCCTGCGAGCCCAATTCGTTAGTTCGTTCCTTCGTTCGTTCTTCCGTAGGGCGGATTGTCAAAAGCGTCGTACAAAGCACGAACTTCGTAGCTCCAGCGACGCTCTCAAGTAGTCTCCGAGACAACTGCATTGGTAAACCGAACGACGTAGGCCGTAATTGAACCTACAACCTTCGAAGAGCAAATAGGCAGCGTGACCACTTCACCACAAGGACTCTGTCGAGGGAAATGCATCACACCCAGTTATACCCCGGAGTGGACAGTGTGTCACACCCAGTTATGCCATTGAGAGGTCAATTTGTCACTCACAGTTATGCCCCCTGAGAGACCAGTGTGTCACATCAAGTTATGCCGCCTGAGAGACCAGTGTGTCACACCCAGTTATGCCACCTGAGAGACCAGTGTGTCACACCCAGTTATGCCACCTGAGAGACCAGTGTGTCACACCCAGTTATTTCCCCTGAGAGGCCAGTTTGTCACACCCAGTTATTCCCCTGAGAGGCCAGTTTGTCACACCCAGTTATTTCCCCTGAGAGGCCAGTGTGTCACACCCAGTTATTTCCCCTGAGAGGCCAGTTTGTCACACCCAGTTATTCCCCTGAGAGGCCAGTTTGTCACACCCAGTTATGCCCCCTGAGAGGCCAGTTTGTCACACCCAGTTATGCCCCCTGAGAGGCCAGTTTGTCACACCCAGTTATGCCCCCTGAGAGGCCAGTTTGTCACACCCAGTTATTCCCCTGAGAGGGCAGCGCGTCCGACTTCGACATGTTTTTGTGTCAGATCTGCTCCCTCTCAACTGAAAGTAAACTTGCATAGCGACCACAACAGTACAATTTTAAAAACTGCTTGAGTTGACTGCGACGTCCTGTATAGGATACGCAACTAATTTACTGCTTCCTAGACAGATTCCTTCCATGGTAACGGCCTTTGTCTGTCAGTGGGTAGATCTTCTTGCTTAATAATTTTGCCAGGGTAGCAGTCTTTAAAATAAAAAATAATAAAAAAACAAAGATAGTTGTATATCCTTTACAGGGCATAGCAGTCAATCCCGGCATTTCTTGGCTGTTTGTGATTCCAGGGCAAGTTTACGTTCAGTAGTTTGTCATTGCTTGCTGAACGACAGGCACTCATACCAGTGTGTGCGCGCGCGTGTGTGTGTGTGTGTGTGTGTGTGTGTATGTATGAGTGTGTGTGTGTATGTGTGTGTGTTATTTTTTCTTTCGCTCGAGCGTTTTGAACTCAAGCGTAGTCCACACGCAACTTCTAGTAGCACTGAACTGAATTGTGCGTGTGTATTAGCTTTCCCTATTACCAGTGCCCCTCGCCATCAGGCGAACCTACTTCGACTTCTGAGATACGTGCTAATTACGTCCCCATGTCAAAGACGAGAAGTCAACATTATACTGCAACTGACCAGTGTAAGGGTTGAACGCCCTACCTCAGCATCAGCACACCGAATGTTTAAGAACGAGCGCTCTTATGCATTCGGCCATCTGACGTCATACCATTGTATGAAACCCAAAGCAAGGCGGTCTGCTTGTAAATCACCCTCAGCTGTTTCGAACGCGGTAGGCGGGATTACGAATTGCATTCGTAACCATTTGCCAGAGAGCGGTCTGAAGACCTACTCTTTACGAGATACATGATGTATTTTTAATGACTGTGCAGTGTTTGAAAATATTGCCTGTCCAAGTTTTGTATTTACCTGTTATGTTTCATGAACTCCACAGAGGGTGAATACAAAACTTGGACCGGCAATATTTTCAAACATTGCACAGTCATGAAAAACACACCCTATACTATCCGTGAATTGATGGTAAACAAACAAAAGTAAATAACAATTTTCCACGTCTCCAAGCTCACTGGATGTACGGTGCCACCTATATATTGTTGTAAACAACATGTCAATCAATTAATCAATCAATCAATCAGGTGCCGTCTCCACAATGAAGGTTGGCAGCAATGAATCTCCAACATCGTCTCTCG
>OY992885.1:14060837-14138337 GCA_963921405.1 Cepaea hortensis | reverse complement strand
AGACCAATCTACTCTCGGTGCTAGACTCAGATTTGTATAGACCAATCTACTCTCGGTGCTAGACTCAGATTTGGATAGACCAATCTTCTCTCGGTGCTAGACTCAGATTTGGATAGACCAATCTACTCTCGGTGCTAGACTCAGATTTGGATAGACCAATCTACTCTCGGTGCTAGACTCAGATTTGGATAGACCAATCTACTCTCGGTGCTAGACTCAGATTTGGATAGACCAATCTACTCTCGGTGCTAGACTCAGATTTGGATAGACCAATCGGCTCTCGGTGCTAGACTCATATTTGTATAGACCAATCGGCTCTCTGTGCTAGACTCAGATTTGTATAGACCAATCGGCTCCCGGTGCTAGACTAAGATTTGTATAGACCAATCGGCTCTCTGTGCTAGACTCAGATTTGGATAGACCAATCGGCTCACTGTGCTAGACTCAGATTTGGATAGACCAATCGGCTCTCTGTGCTAGACTCAGATTTGTATAGACCAATCTACTCTCGGTGCTAGACTCATATTTGTATAGACCAATCGGCTCTCTCTGCTAGACTCAGATTTGTATAGACCAATCTACTCTCGGTGCTAGACTCATATTTGTATAGACCAATCGGCTCTCGGTGCTAGACTCAGATTTGTATAGACCAATCGGCTCTCGGTGCTAGACTCAGATTTGTATAGACCAATCGGCTCTCGGTGCTAGACTCAGATTTGTATAGACCAATCTACTCTCGGTGCTAGACTCAGATTTGTATAGACCAATCGGCTCTCTGTGCTAGACTCAGATTTGTATAGACCAATCGGCTCTCTGTGCTAGGCTCAGATTTGTATAGACCAATCGGCTCTCTGTGCTAGACTCAGATTTGTATAGACCAATCGGTTCTCGGTGCTAGACTCAGATTTGTATAGACCAATCGGCTCTCGGTGCTAGACTCAGATTTGGATAGACCAATCGGCTCTCAGTGCTAGACTCAGATTTGTATAGACCAATCAGCTCTCTGTGCTAGACTCAGATTTGTATAGACCAATCGGCTCTCGGTGCTAGACTCAGATTTGTATAGACCAATCGGCTCTCGGTGCTAGACTCAAATTTGTATAGACCAATCGGCTCTCGGGGCTAGACTCAGATTTGTATAGACCAATCTACTCTCGGTGCTAGACTCAGATTTGTATAGACCAATCGGCTCTCTGTGCTAGACTCAGATTTGTATAGACCAATCGGCTCTCGGTGCTAGACTCAGATTTGTATAGACCAATCGGCTCTCGGTGCTAGACTCAGATTTGTATAGACCAATCTACTCTCGGTGCTAGACTCAGATTTGGATAGACCAATCTTCTCTCGGTGCTAGACTCAGATTTGGATAGACCAATCTACTCTCGGTGCTAGACTCAGATTTGGATAGACCAATCTACTCTCGGTGCTAGACTCAGATTTGGATAGACCAATCTACTCTCGGTGCTAGACTCAGATTTGGATAGACCAATCTACTCTCGGTGCTAGACTCAGATTTGGATAGACCAATCGGCTCTCGGTGCTAGACTCATATTTGTATAGACCAATCGGCTCTCTGTGCTAGACTCAGATTTGTATAGACCAATCGGCTCCCGGTGCTAGACTAAGATTTGTATAGACCAATCGGCTCTCTGTGCTAGACTCAGATTTGGATAGACCAATCGGCTCACTGTGCTAGACTCAGATTTGGATAGACCAATCGGCTCTCTGTGCTAGACTCAGATTTGTATAGACCAATCTACTCTCGGTGCTAGACTCATATTTGTATAGACCAATCGGCTCTCTCTGCTAGACTCAGATTTGTATAGACCAATCTACTCTCGGTGCTAGACTCATATTTGTATAGACCAATCGGCTCTCGGTGCTAGACTCAGATTTGTATAGACCAATCGGCTCTCGGTGCTAGACTCAGATTTGTATAGACCAATCGGCTCTCGGTGCTAGACTCAGATTTGTATAGACCAATCTACTCTCGGTGCTAGACTCAGATTTGTATAGACCAATCGGCTCTCTGTGCTAGACTCAGATTTGTATAGACCAATCGGCTCTCTGTGCTAGGCTCAGATTTGTATAGACCAATCGGCTCTCTGTGCTAGACTCAGATTTGTATAGACCAATCGGTTCTCGGTGCTAGACTCAGATTTGTATAGACCAATCGGCTCTCGGTGCTAGACTCAGATTTGGATAGACCAATCGGCTCTCAGTGCTAGACTCAGATTTGTATAGACCAATCAGCTCTCTGTGCTAGACTCAGATTTGTATAGACCAATCGGCTCTCGGTGCTAGACTCAGATTTGTATAGACCAATCGGCTCTCGGTGCTAGACTCAAATTTGTATAGACCAATCGGCTCTCGGGGCTAGACTCAGATTTGTATAGACCAATCTACTCTCGGTGCTAGACTCAGATTTGTATAGACCAATCGGCTCTCTGTGCTAGACTCAGATTTGTATAGACCAATCGGCTCTCGGTGCTAGACTCAGATTTGTATAGACCAATCGGCTCTCGGTGCTAGACTCAGATTTGTATAGACCAATCGGCTCTCGGTGCTAGACTCAGATTTGTATAGACCAATCGGCTCTCGGTGCTAGACTCAGATTTGTATAGACCAATCGGCTCTCGGTGCTAGACTCAGATTTGTATAGACCAATCGGCTCTCTGTGCTAGACTCAGATTTGTATAGACCAATCGGCTCTCGGTGCTAGACTCAGATGTGTATAGACCAATCGGCTCTCTGTGCTAGACTCAGATTTGTATAGACCAATCGGCTCTCTGTGCTAGACTCAGATTTGTATAGACCAATCGGCTCTCTGTGCTAGACTCAGATTTGTATAGACCAATCGGTTCTCTGTGCTAGACTCAGATTTGTATAGACCAATCGGTTCTCGGTGCTAGACTCAGATTTGTATAGACCAATCGGCTCTCGGTGCTAGACTCAGATTTGGATAGACCAATCGGCTCTCGGTGCTAGACTTAGATTTGTATAGACCAATCGGCTCTCTCTGCTAGACTCAGATTTGTATAGAATAATCGGCTCTCGGTGCTAGTCTCAGATTTGGATAGACCAATCGGCTCTCTGTGCTAGACTCAGATTTGTATAGACCAATCGGCTCTCTGTGCTAGACTCAGATTTGTATAGACCAATCGGCTCTCGGTGCTAGACTCAGATTTGTATAGACCAATCGGCTCTCGGTGCTAGACTCAGATTTGTATAGACCAATCGGCTCTCGATGCTAGACTCAGATTTGTATAGACCAATCGGCTCTCTGTGCTAGACTCAGATTTGTATAGACCAATCTACTCTCGGTGCTAGACTCAGATTTGTATAGACCAATCGGCTCTCGGTGCTAGACTCAGATTTGTATAGACCAATCGGCTCTCGGTGCTAGACTCAGATTTGTATAGACCAATCGGCTCTCGGTGCTAGACTCAGATGTGTATAGACCAATCGGCTCTCTGTGCTAGACTCAGATTTGTATAGACCAATCGGCTCTCTGTGCTAGACTAAGATTTGTATAGACCAATCGGCTCTCTGTGCTAGACTCAGATTTGTATAGACCAATCGGCTCTCGGTGCTAGACTCAGATTTGTATAGACCAATCGGCTCTCGGTGCTAGACTCAGATTTGTATAGACCAATCGGCTCTCGGTGCTAGACTCAGATTTGTATAGACCAATCGGCTCTCGGTGCTAGACTCAGATTTGTATAGACCAATCGTCTCTCTGTGGGTGATATGGTCAGTGTCAAACCCGCCCCTTTTACTTCTCAAGACATGTTTGAATTATAATGAATTAAAATCTGCACGGCTGGTGATCGAACGCATGAATCCCATGTGACAGGCGAGTGTCTGGTCACTACACTATCTGGGCTCCCCTACACGGTTAGAGCCTCGGTGTCGAGATGGCTTGACGCTCGCCCCCTCCCCCCCCCCCCCCCCCTGACCTGAACGGTTAAAGTCTCGGTGCCGTGGTGGTTTGACACCCCCCCCCCCCCCCACCGCAGGTTAGAGTCTCGGTGCCGTGATGGTTTGACGCTTCCCATCCACCCTCACCCTGCAGGTTAGAGTCTCGGTGTCGTGATGGCTTGACGCTTCCCACCAACCCTCCCCCTGCAGGTTAGAGTCTCGGTGCCGTGATGGCTTGACGCTTCCCATCCACCCTCCCCCTGCAGGTTAGAGTCTCGGTGCCGTGATGGCTTGACGCTTCCCACCCACCCTCCCCCTGCAGGTTAGAGTCTCTGTGCCGTGATGGCTTGATGCCAACCCCTCGGCACGGCGGTCGTGGCTTCTACTCCGCAACCGGGGAGATTCTGCAACTCGACCCGGGCTAACAGATGGAGCCAGCCTACAGTGGGTACCTGGACCCGGGCTAACAGATGGAGCCAGCCTACATTGGGTACCTGGACCCAGGCTAACAGATGGAGCCAGCCTACAGTGGGTACCTGGACCCAGGCTAACAGATGGAGCCAGCCTACAGTGGGTACCTGGACCCGGGCTAACAGATGGAGCCAGCCTTCAGTGGATACCTGGACCCGGGCTAACAGATGGAGCCAGCCTACAGTGGGTACCTGGACCCGGGCTAACAGATGGAGCCAGCCTACGGTAGATAACTGTACCCGGGCTAACAGATGGAGCCAGCCTTCAGTGGATACCTGGACCCGGGCTAACAGATGGAGCCAGCCTACAGTGGGTACCTGGACCGGGCTAACAGATGGAGCCAGCCTACGGTAGATAACTGTACCCGGGCTAACAGATGGAGCCAGCCTACAGTGGGGACCTGGACCCGGGCTAACAGATGGAGCCCGCCTACAGTGGGTACCTGGACCCGGGCTAACAGATGGAGCCAGCCTTCAGTGGATACCTGGACCCGGGCTAACAGATGGAGCCAGCCTTCAGTGGATACCTGGACCCGGGCTAACAGATGGAGCCAGCCTTCAGTGGATACCTGGACCCGGGCTAACAGATGGAGCCAGCCTACAGTGGGTACCTGGACCCGGGCTAACAGATGGAGCCAGCCTACGGTAGATAACTGGACCCGGGCTAACAGATGGAGCCAGCCTACAGTGGATACCTGGACCCCGGCTAACAGATGGAGCCCGCCTACAGTGGGTACCTGGACCCGGGCTAACAGATGGAGCCAGCCTACAGTGGATACCTGGACCCGGGCTAACAGATGGAGCCAGCCTACGGTAGATAACTGTACCCGGGCTAACAGATGGAGCCAGCCTTCAGTGGATACCTGGACCCGGGCTAACAGATGGAGCCAGCCTACAGTGGACAGCTGGACCAGGGCTAACAGATGGAGCCAGCCTACAGTGGGTACCTGGACCCGGGCTAACAGATGGAGCCAGCCTACAGTGGGTACCTGGACCCGGGCTAACAGATGGAGCCAGCCTACAGTGGGTACCTGGACTTGGGCTAACAGATGGAGCCAGCCTACAGTGGGTACCTGGACCCGGGCTAACAGATGGAGCCAGCCTACAGTGGGTACCTGGACCCGGGCTAACAGATGGAGCCCGCCTTCAGTGGGTACCTGGACCCGGGCTAACAGATGGAGCCAGCCTACAGTGGGTACCTGGACCCGGGCTAACAGATGGAGCCCGCCTTCAGTGGGTACCTGGACCCGGGCTAACAGATGGAGCCAGCCTACAGTGGGTACCTGGACCCGGGCTAACAGATGGAGCCAGCCTACAGTGGATACCTGGACCCGGGCTAACAGATGGACCTAGTCTACGGTGGATACCTGGACATGTCTTGAGAAGTAAAGGCGCCGACGTGACACTGACCCCATGACCCACTCAGCGCCGATTGGTCTATACACATATAGGTGCAGCACCATGTGTCCGGTTCTCCTTAGGGCATGTAAAATGGTCCTTTGTGTCCCGCCCCTTTCCCCCAACTTGCATCTGATCAATGTATAATATAGGTCCATAACAGGGAGTTTCCAAAGCCAGTACATCCAAGGATTAGTTGACTTTAAGTAGTTCTGGAGAAGTCTGTATCTCCGTGGCCAAGTGGTTAAGCTGTCTGCCTCGTGCTCCGAAGTTGGTGAGTTCGAATCCAGACTCTAATATTCGGTTAACAAGTGCAATATTCCCCCCCCCCCCGGAGACTCCTGGATGGTCTTCGCTTGAACTACAGCGCTGGCACTTTGTGCGATGCTTTCTGTGGAAAGAGACCTAACCGTATAAGTTAAAATCCGGGGCAATGAAATCGAGCTTACGTCTTTGAACCATCTTTAAACTTTAAACTCTTTTATTGTCATTGTGTGCAAAAATCACCGAAGAAATTCTCTAAAAGAGCCTGGGACTGGAATTAACTGACAAAAGAGCATACTTAAATGAGGACATTTCTTCCATGAGCCATTCAGAGACAGATGTCCCTGTAAGAGACGATGGTGGATAGTGAGCGCTAGATCAAAACACTGCTAGTGAAATAACCAACAACAGCAATAATTTGCACCAAACACCAACACTCACACACTATGCAACTAGCCATTTGACCAGCTGTAAGGAGCTACACTATCGCTCGCTCACTATACACTCTAACACTCACAACGTGTGTGCAACTAGCCATTTGACCAGCTGTAAGGAGCTACACTATCGCTCGCTCACTATACACTCCAACACTCACAACGTGTGTGCAACTAGCCATTTGACCAGCTGTAAGGAGCTACACTATCGCTCGCTCCCTATGAACTCGATCGTAGTCAACACACGTATTACAACCAGAAATAGTTGCTACTACCAGGGAGTGCATTTAATTATTTTTTTTTTTTTAAACAGGGGTCAGCTTTCCCCATTACCAGTGTCCCTCGCCATCAGGCGTCCCCACACCGACTTCTGAGGTACTTGTAATTAATGTTCCCCCAGATAGGACGGCTTGGATGGTTTGGTTGAGGACCCATGTCCCAAAATGGGAGAGAGTGAAGCCAGGCAGGATAGCTGGCTGCAAGTAATAGAGCAGTGGTTCTCAACCCTTTTTGGCCCATGTACCCCTTTACCATGTGTTCAGAATGTCACCCCCCCCCCCCCTGTCGTATTTCCTCCCTATAAATTCCCCTCGCCTCTACAAAGCATACATACAAATGGAAGCTCAGTGTAATAACACACACTAGAACAAGTCTAGAAGTCCATATAAAACGTGCGTGATTTGTGGGTCTACTTACGTTATAAAACGAATTTCAGAAGGGCGAGAAGTACAGAACTGTTAAGCATGAAAGGAAAAACAATATCAATTAAGCTGTTTTTGTATTAACGCGATCTTGAAATAATCTTATTCCCCCCCCCCCGGAAACCCTAAAATTCCCCCTGATGGGGTTGTGAGGGGGGGGGGGATTCCCCACCGGTTAAGAACCACTGAAACAGAGAATACAGAACTGGTGTCGTGGAGCGCTGCATGCTGGGTGAGATACTGAGGTGTGGATCCGAACACTTGTGGACTGAATAGATCGATATGCAGCGAGGATAATCTGAACACTAACTAATTATGAGACTGTCCATGACAATATCCTCCTTGACATATGTGTTGGAACAGTCATAGAGCAAACAGTTAAGGTCAAAGTTCGTGTTTTCGTGTGGTTTGTTTCATCCTGGCTGTGATTTGGCAAACAAGAGAGTCACGTGAGCGGACAAATCTCAGCAGATTCTGCTTCCCTCGTTACCCCAGGCAATCCCAGAATGATGTTCACCTTTATAATGTAGGTCCTGTGTGGATCAGTGCCATTTTTATTCCCGTATTAATGAAGAGAAAAATCACATGGGTGTCTGACAATAAGGTAAAGATAATTTTTATAGGTATCTTCTTCTTCTTCTTCTTCTTCTTCTTCTTCTTCTTCTTCTGCGTTCATCCGGAGTTTCTTTTTTCGGACGTGACTGCGTTGTGCCTGTTTACAGCAGAGCTGCGTTCTTGCGCCGTTAGTCCGACACATCCGGCTTCTGCGGGCATTTGTTGACCGGGTTAACCTTCCCGGGTTATAGGTATTATTATATTCAAAGCTCTGAGTTGTTATTGGGGTATATAGTGCTTCCGTAGAGATCAGCGTGGCCGAGAAGATAACATGCTCGCACTTAAACTTCACGAGCGAACGAACGAAACACCGAACGAACGAACTTTTTCGCGGGGTGTGCGTCAGATCTGGTGTTGCACCTGGAAATTATGTTTGTCCGACTTCGGCAAAAATTTGTATCAGGCTCTCTTCCTCTAGGCAAATTCTATCCAACGTAACAGACCCTTAACTGCAAGTGGGTGTGTTTTACTTTTCCCCAAACAATTTCGTCAGAGCAGCTGGTTTACGGCCTACTTTTGAAGATTTTTTAACGTATCCAACGTGCACATGGGCCTCCTGTTTTTCGTACTTCTCCGAGAAGGCTAACTATCTTACATCCCATGTGATTAGGAGGACGTGCGATGTCATTAAAGTTACTTTCAAATCCCTTTCAGGACGTCGCAGTCAACCCCAGTATTTTTTGGCTGTTTGTGATTTCTTGCAAGTTTACGTTTACTAGTTTGTCATTACTTTATGAACGACCAGCACTCATACCATTGTATGACAATCAACGCAAGGCGGTCTGCTGCCAAATCGCCGGCAGCTGTTTCAACGTGGCATGCAGGATTACGAATCGCGCCCATAACCCCTTCGAAACAGATTAGATACCAATATTCCTTGGAAATATTTCCGGTGGAGCTGCAACACCCAAATATCTCAGCCACAGCTTCAACACCCATACCTCTCAGTCACGGATCCAACATCCTAACCTCTCAGCCACGTCCCCAACATCCTAACCTCTCATCCACTTCTCCAGCACCCATACCTCTCAGTCACGTCTCCCAACATCTATACCTCTCAGCCACGATTCCAACATCGTAACCTCTCAGCCACTGCTCCAACACCCATACCTCTCAGCCACGGCTCCAACACCCATACCTCTCAGCCACTGCTCCAACACCCATAACTCTCAGCCACTGCTCCAACACCCATCCCTCTCAGCCACGGCTCCAACACCCATACCTCTCAGCTACGGCTCCAACACCCATACATCTCTGCCACAGCTCCAACTGAAAACAGTGCTTTACAACTTCCTGTTTAATCAAGTCGATTTATATGTCAGGATCGTCTGCCCCTTGTTCAATTTCTATTAAGTACAAAAGTTCCCCAGTTCTGTTGAATCTGTTTGCCATACCCACGACCCTTTTGTGGTGCTCTCATTGTTTGCGAGACCAGGAATAACATCCCCACAGGCGACCATTGAGCGTCCATGATTTGTGGTCGTGGGAGTTTCCCTGACCTGTAGAGGAACTCAAGCATTGCTACAGCGCATGGGTTTATGCTCCAGCAATCATACACACATACACAGACACAACCACAAATACTCTTTCACACACACACATACACACAAACACATTCACACTAAGAGAGAAGGAGAGAGAGAGAGGGGGGGGGGAGAGACGAGAGAGAATACCACAGAAAGGGAGAGAGGGAAAGAGAGAGATAAGAAGTCATAGAGAGAGATAAAAGAGGCAAGAAGAGACAGATAGAGAGATAGAGAGACAGAGAAAAATAATAGAGAGAACCAGAGAGAGACAGACAGAGAGATATGGAGAGAGACAGAAAACCAGAGAGACAGAGAGAGAGACATGCAGAGACATAAAGAGAGAGAGAGAGAGAGAGAGAGAGAGAGAGAGAGAGAGGGAGAATCACTGCAAAACAGAGATAGAAGACAAGATTACTGTATAACATCAAGGTCAGACAATTCAGATATGGAGATTGGAGTGGCTGAATGGATACGAGCGTCCGTTTTTAACCTTCCGGTAAGCTGACAGCGGGGTAGAGGGGTGGTTCCATTCACTGGTCACCTGGATTTAAACGTTTATTTCTCGTTCAAATAGCAATGGTAAACTAGGCTTGATGGTAACGTCTCGCAATGAACATGCAACTTGGGCCATTTGTGTCAGCAACTTGGCCATATGTGTCGCAATTTGGGCCAATGTGTCAGCAACTGGGGCCATTTGTGTCAGCAGCTTGGGCCATATGTGTTAGCAACTTTGGCCATATGTGTCAGCAACTTAGGCCGTTTGTGTCAGCAACTTGGGCCATATGTACCAGCAACTTGGGCCATATATGTCAGCAACTTCAGCCATATGTGTCAACAACTTCGGCCATTTGTGTCTGCAACTTCGGCAATATGTGTCGGCAACTTGGGTCATATGTGCCAGCAACGTGGACCATATGACGTCAGCACTCCGGTTTCACAATCACGGGTTCGAATCCACATCAAGGCCGGTGTTTTAACTGACCTCAGCTCCCAGGTGGTCCCAGCTTTAACATTGGTGTCATGTTTTAAACAGTTTGTGTTCGCTCGCTTGAACTCAAGCGAAGTCCACACACGCGCTATTACTTCTAGTGCACTGGACTGATTTTTGCCTGTGGATTAGGTTTTCCTATTACTCTCGTCATCAGGCGAAACCACTCCGACTACTGAGGTACTTGTAATTTACGTCCGTAAGACAACCATAACAACCATGAAAGAAAACATAATAAGAAAGAGATCTGGTGGCGAGACCCCCAGGCCAGGCAGATCAGATAACACTGGGGAAGAGTGTGACGCAGGGACCAGTACTAGTAATCGTGATGACGGAGTTAATCCTGACTGTGTTACCAAGGAAATTCCCTGTGTCAGACTAAGAAACAGAGTGAGAATGGCAACGTGGAATGTGAGAAGTTTGTATGAGGGAAAGCTTAAAGTAGTGTGTGATGAGATTGAGAGGTTAAACATTCACATTTTAGGAATTAGTGAACATCGCTGGAGCGGCAAGGGACATTTCACAACTGAAAATGGAAGTATTTTCATTTATTCTGGTAGAGATGTCGGAGGCCAGAGTGGAGTGGCATTTTGTTTAGATAAGACAACTGCAAAAGCTTTAATGGGATATAATCCAGTTAGTGATAGAATCCTCACTATTAGACTTAAAGGCCGTCCAAAAAACACAACTCTCATACAGATATATGCACCTACTTCAACAGCAGAGGAGGACGAAATTAAAGATTTTTACAACACACTACAAGACACATTAAATAAGATTGGTCATAATGATATAGCAATAATAATGGGAGATTTTAATGCTAAAGTAGGTGCAGGAAGAGCTGAAAATGAGAGACACATTTTAGGAAAATTTGGATTAGGAAATAGAAATGATGCAGGTGACAAATTAATTGAATTTTGCACAGAAAATGAGTTAACGATAGCCAACACACTTTTTAAACAACATCCAAGAAGACTCTTCACATGGAAGTCTCCAGACAGTTTTACCAAAAATCAGATAGATTATATTTTAATACAAAGAAGATGGAGATCAAGCATAACATCTGCAAAAACCCTACGAAGTGCAGACTGTGATACAGATCATCAGTTATTAGAAGCATATCTGAAATTAAAACTCAAAAAGCTTACCCGAGGACCAAGACCACTTCGTTTTGATCTCACACAAATACCGGACGCATACAACATAGAAGTTAGGAATCGCTTTGGGGTCTTGATGTCTGTACAAGAAGAAATGACACCTGATGAACTGGCAGTACAAGCTAGAGATATCTTGATAACTGCAGCCAAAGATTTCATTCCGACCAAGAAAACGCAACGTAAGCCATGGATTACATCAGACACGTTAGAATTAATAAAACAACGAAGGGAGCTGAAACAGAAAGGAGATGAATCCGATAGCAGGATGAAGTATAAATCTTTAACTCGAGAAATAAGAAAGAACACAAGAAAGGACAAAAATCAATATATACAAGATAGCTGTACCAGAATAGAGCAATATCATAAGGCTGGAAGAGATTATGAAATGTTCAAGGAAATGAAGTTATTGACAAGAAATGTTCAACCTCAATTGAATGTTATCTGTGACAAGATGGGAAATACCTTAACAGAATCTAGACAAATTCTAGAAAGATGGCAGGAGTACTGCAGTGGAATGTATGATATGAGTGACAGTGAGGATATGAATGAGATACATGAGCCAATGACAGCAGAGACAGAACCTGAACCCTCATTAGATGAAATTGCTTGGGCTATAGGGAACCTGAAGAATGGTAAATCACCTGGATGTGATGAGATACCAGCTGAACTAATTAAAGCAGGAGGAGAAGAAAGCATACACATATATCATGCATTATGTACAAAGATTTGGAAATATGGTATATGGCCAAAAGATTGGAAGAGAACTATCTTCATTCCAATACCAAAAAAGGGCAACCTGAAATTATGCACCAACTATAGAACTGTTGCCCTGATAAGTCATGCAAGTAAAATTCTACTAAAAGTCATAATGCGACGACTTAGTAAGAAAATGGAAGAAGAGATTAACGTAGTTCAAGCTGGATTTAGACAAGGAAGAGGAACAAGAGATCACATATTCAACATGCGTTTAATAATAGAGAAGTGCAGAGAATTTAATGTAAACCTATTCTCATGTTTTGTGGATTATTCAAAGGCATTTGACTGTGTACAGCATCAGAAACTTTGGGAAATCATGAGGAATATGGGCTTTCCTTCACATGTAGTACATCTCATAAAAATGTTATATCTAGACCAACAAGCAGCAGTTAGAATAGATGGCGAGACATCAGATTCGTTTGACATCAAGCAAGGAGTCCGTCAGGGCTGCGTGCTGTCACCCTATTTGTTTAACCTGTATGCCGAAAATATAATGAGAAATGTAAGAGATGATATAAACAGGGAGCCATATGATGCCCTAAATATCGGCGGTCATGACATACCAGAGATTCGATATGCTGATGATACAGTATTACTATCCACAACACAGAATGGCATAGAAAACCTAATAGCCTCAACACAATTGAATAGTGAAAATCACAACTTATATCTTAACATAGCAAAAACTAAGATAATGCATACAGATAAAACTACTATGGAGAAAGAAATATACATTAATGGGAGAAAATTGGAGGTGGTGGAAAATTTTGAATATCTTGGGTCATTGATTACGAATAATGGTGACACAATGAAAGAAATAAAACGGCGACTATCCATTGCTCTTCAAAGACTAAAACAGATGAATAAATTATGGTGTGGGACAGACAGAACTACAAAAATTAGATTTTTAAGAGCATGCATCTTTCCCATTGCAACATACGCCTGTGAGACATGGACACTTACTAAACAAGCTGAACAGCGCATACATGCCTTTGAATATAAATGTTATAGACGAGTTCTAAGAATATCTTGGGTAAAGAAAAGAACAAATGCATCCATACTTCAAGAGTTGAATATTGAGGAGGGATGGCTATTAAAGACGATAAAACAAAGAAAATTGAAGTATTTTGGTCACTTGAAACGTCACGACAGTTTGGAGAGAACAATAATGGAAGGGTATATGCCTGGGAAGAGAGGAAGAGGAAGGCCAAAGAGAAGATGGGTGCAGGATGTGGCGGATGATCTCCAGATGGGTGTATCAGACGCGGGACATCTTGCTTGTGATCGAGAAGTTTTCCGGAGGGTTGTTATGGGAGCGAGGTTCTGTAAAGGACATGCTACTGAATGAATGAATGAAGACAACTAACCGGTGTAGAGGTTCAATCCGCTACCTCGGCATCAGCGCACCGTAAGAGCTCTTATCCATTCAGTCAAACTGACCTCTAAGCAAATACATTAAGATATACATTATGTAAATACGTAAACATTAGAATAAAGTGAATTCGAGGTACTAGACTAGCGACAGACCTGATTCTGGGAGACAAAGGTAAGACATACACGGAACCCGGAACATGGTCGAAAGAGGAAATCACGCTGCATGGTTTCTGAATGCGACCCCAGGCTTTGTATTATGGAGAGGTATAAATCCATTATACAAACTATCGTCTGTAAAGATGCCAAGAATTTTCTCACGCAGTCTTCCTTTATCTTTCTTTCCACAAATCTTTCCGGTTGTCACAATATGTTCCATATTTTGCTTTCTCATAATATGACCAAAATAATTATGACTGTTTCTGTCTAATGTTTGTGATAAGTTGTCTTTGAAGCTTAGCTTCCCTCAGTATGATTGCTCATTTTGGCTGTCCAATTAATTTTCAGCAATTTTCTATGAAAACACACCTCAAGGCTTCTAAGGATTTTGTCGCTAAATTATTAATTGTCCAGGATTCGGAGCCGTATTTTTAGATTTGTTCTATGCAAGATATATATATTGTGCTCTTTTTTTTAATTGTGCTCTTCCGCCCGAAGCCGTTGGCACAATGTTGGGTGTCGGGTTTGGTAAGCGCGACCCAACGTTCGGCGCTGACAGAAAGCAGGTAGTACCGTCTACTGTCATACGGTAGCTCAGTCATATCTGACTAAGACCTGTCTTATATATATTAGACAGAAGCAGTCATAATTATATATATATATAAAGAGTGGGGGAGAGAGAAAGAGTGGGACAGACAGACAGACAGATTGCGAGGGTGGTGGTATACAATTGAAATAGTTTTCTCTTTACCCGGGAAGGTAGCCCGGTCAACAATTGCCTGCAGAAGTCGTATGTGTCGGCCGAAAGCTGCAAATATCGCAGCCCTGCTGTAAACAGGCACAACGCAATTACGTCTAAAACAACACTCCGTTCAAGCGCAGCAGAAGAAGACGTTTTCTCTTCATATAACGTTGCTCTTAGTGATTTCAACGTTTGCGATCTCTTACACATTTAATATTAATAATATTATTAATAGCAAAAGCAGCAAAAGCAGCAGCAGTAGTAGTAGTAGTAGTAGTAGTAGTAGTAGTAGTAGTAGTAGTAGTAGTAGTAGTAGTAGTAGTAATAGTAGTAGTAGTAGTAGTAGTAGTAGTAGTAGTAGTAGTAGTAGTAGTAGTAGTAGTAGTAGTAATAGTAGTAGTAGTAGTAGTAGTAGTAGTAGTAGTAGTAGTAGTAGTAGTAGTAGTAGTAGTAGAAGTAGTAGTAATAGTAGTAGTTGTTGTTGTTGTTGTCGTAGCAGTAGTAGTAGTAGAAGTTAGTAATAGTAGTAGTAGTAGTAGTAGTAGTAGTAGTAGTAGTAGTAGTAGTAGTAGTAGTAGTAGTAGTAGTAGTAGTAGTAGTTGTTGTTGTTGTTGTTGTTGTTGTTGTTGTTGTTGGTGTAGCAGCAGCAGCAGCAGCAGCAGTAGTAGTAGTAGTAGTAGTAGTTGTTGTTGTTGTTGTTGTTGTTGGTGGTGTAGCAGCAGCAGCAGCAGCAGCAGCAGCAGTAGTAGTAGTAGTAGTAGTAGTAGTAGTAGTAGTAGTTGTTGTTGTTGTTGTTGTTGGTGTAGCAGCAGCAGTAGTAGTAGTAGTAGTAGTTGTTGTTGTTGTTGGTGTAGCAGCAGCAGCATCAGCAGCAGCAGCAGTAGTAGTAGTAGTAGTAGTAGTAGTAGTAGTAGTAGTAGTAGTAGTAGTAGTAGTAGTAGTAGTAGTAGTAGTAGTAATAGTAGTAGTAGTTGTTGTTGTTGTTGACGTAAAAAAAAATTAATTGTAGTGCTAATACTAATATAACAATAACAAGAACAAAAAGATTAACAGCTACGTACAGAACAGCGTTACACTCCTAGATGTCTGTTATTTATGGACATGGTAATTGAAAATGTAAATAATCGAACATTGTTCGCCGCGACATGGAATTTGTGGCATATTTTGAAATCCAACTGGTTTTCTACGTCATCCAAAATGTTGCTGATCTAAGACACAATTATCAAACATAATTGTCAACACATCACATTTGATTAGTTCGAAATCTTAGGAATAAACAGACACAGGGAATTGTCATTTTTTTAAAACCCGTTTACGTCAACTGTCAAAATTTGAGAAATCTGAGACGGCAAAAACCAGATACATAAAACTGAGTCAATCAATGATGGCGTTGCCGCGGGCAACAGTCGTCTGCAGAGAAGTGACACATGCACGCATAATAAACACATTTGATCCAAAACAGGCTGTCTCTGAAAGCTGCCTCCGTCATCAGATGTCTTAATGCTGTCGTTATCTTGTATTCCAGTACAGAAGCATATTGATGATGTTGTTTTAAGAAATCTAATCATGTTTTAAATTATGTAGTATTATCTGTTAATTCTCACAATCCGTCTTATTTACAGTCTCATTTTAGGTGTACATTTGGAGTCATGATTGCGACAGACTACTTCTTCTTCTTCTTCTTCTTCTTCTTCTTCTTCTTCTTCTTCTTCTTCTTCTTCTTCTTCTTCTTCTTCTTCTTCTTCTTCTTCTTCTTCTTCTTCTTCTTCTTCTTCTTCTTCTTCTTCGAGGATGGGGTAAATGTGAGTGGGTGGAGGATGTATGTGTGGGGGTGAGGATGTTTGTAGGTGGGGGTTGTTTGGGTGGTGGGGAGATATGTGTGTGTGTGGGGGGGGGGGGGTTGACAGATGTGTGGGCGAGGATGTGTATCGGGATAGGCATGCGGGAGGATGTGTGTGTGTGTGTGTGAGGGGAATGCGTTTATGGGTGGGGTGTTGTGTGGGAAGGGAGATGTGTGAGGGATGGGGGAGGTGTGGGATGTGCGGGTGGATGAAGGATGTATGTGAGAATGGGGGATGTGTGTCTGGCTGGGTGGTTGGTGTGTGTGTGGGTGGGATGGTAGATGAGAGATGCATCTGTTGATGGGTGGGTGGGTGATGTGTGGGTGTGAGTGGTTGATGGATGAGTACGTGAGTGTGTGGATATGTGTGAGATTTGTGTGTGGGTGGGAAGGCGGATGTGTGTGGGTGGGAAGGTGGATGTATGTGGGTGGGTATATGTGGGTGGTGGGGTGTGTGTGGGTGGTTGATGTGTGTTTACGGATGAGGAATGTGTTGGTGGGTGAGGATGTGTGTATGGGTGGGGAGATGTGTGTGTGTGTGAGTGTATGGGTGGTGAGATGTGTAGTTAAGGGATGTGTGATTGGGGATTGGAGATTGGGGGGGGGTGGTTGGCGAATGGGTGGATGGAAGATGTGTGGGAGGGTGAGTGTGTGTAGGTTGGGGTGGGTGGGGGATGTGTGTGTGTGTGTGTGTGTGTGTGTGTGCGGGATGTGTAAGTGGGGGAGATTGTGTGGGTGGGGGAGATTGTTTGGGTGGGTGATGTGTGTAAGTCGGGTGTGTGTGGGTGGGTGCAGGTTTTGTGTGTGGGTAAGTGCGGGATATGTGAGTTGGCGGGAATATGTGTGTGTGGGTGTTGGATATGTGGTTGTGGGATGTGTGTTTGGCTGGGTGGTTGGGGGTGTTTGATTGATTGATTGATTGATTTAGGAATCGACATCACAGTATCCCGGGGCATTCCCATAAGTGCTCCGTCCCCATCCTCAGCAGCCAGCGAAGAGTTCCAACACTAATAGTACCAGAAGCAATCTGATTATAAGTCCGTCTCGCCTTTCCCCTGAGCGTTGAGCGTCGGCCAGATCCCTTCGTCACTCCTCGTTGTCTCATTCTTGCCAGACCATGGTAATCCAATTGCTCCTCCGAGGTGTGCACGTGCTCCCACAAGGCCGCAACCACGTCTGCCTTGTCATGTATCAATACTCCACCAAGTTCTGCAGAGCCAGACAATTTGTCCGCCTGTTGATTTCCCAGCACACCGGCATGCCCCGGAGAAAAGATCCAGGCGGTGCTTGTCACCCGTGACCTCCGAAGCGAAGCAAGCCACTCCGTACGAAGTCTGTCCGTCCTCACCCTCGTCAGCATGCTTTCTGAGTCAGTTACAATCACGATGTTTGTGTGTGTCGTATTCTCCATCCAGCGGAGAGCCGCAGTGACTGCCTCCACTTCCATTCTTAAGCTGGATGTTGTGGTATCATATGCCAGGCTCTCCTGCCCCAAACATCGACCATTAACTTTGGCTATGAACCGCCAGCCACTTCTCTCACCTCTTGACACCGAACCATCTGTGTAGATAATCACATCACTCGAGTGAGCATTGTCCTGAATTAGTTGCTGGATTTCCACTTCCGTGGCCCCTGCTGGCCACTCCCTGCACTCCCGGCTTAATGTGATTATAACTCTGCACAAGTCTGACTGCTCCGCTGGCACTCTGACCCACTTTTCTCCACGCCTAATGTTCTCCAAGGGGCACACCTGTCTGATCGTATCCTCCGTCTGAGCCATCCATGATTTCCCTCTTATCAGTCGCTGACCCTTAACTGCGTCCAGCGCCTCATGCAGTGGGTAGTCTGTGTCTGCAGCTACTCTGAGGTATGCCTTCGCCTGCATCACCTTGAGCCTACCAGCAACAGTAGGCAGACTAAGGATGTAACGCGTACACACTACTGGGGTGTCTCTGGTGCATCCCAGAATGATCCGCATAGCTTCGTTCTGTATGCGCTCTAACTTCACCAGCTGACTCTCTGAGACAGTGAGCAGACCTAATCCATAATCAATCACTGAGAGGATCAAGTGCTGGTATAGTGTGAAAAGCATTCTCTGCTCTATGTCCATTGCAGCCATAGTTTTAAGTGCATTGAGTCCCTTTTGAGATCTTGTCACGACCGTCTCCACAGGGTTGGGGGTGTGTGGGTGGGTGGTGGGGGATATGTGGGTGGGTGAGTGTTGGTAGGTTATGGGATGGGTTGAGGATGTGTGCGTGTGGATGGGGAAACGTATGAAGGTGGTGGATGTGTGGGTGGGTATGGATGGGTGGATGCATGCATGTGTGCCCGAGTTTGCGTGTGGGTGGGTGGGGGATGTGTGTAGGGGGTGTGTGGTGGGTGGGAGATGTGTTTGTGTGGGTGGAGAGATGGTGTATGTGGGGTGTGTGTGTGTGGGATGTGTGGGTTGGGAGATGGGTGGATGGATGGGGGAATGTATGTGCCTGTGGATGTGTGTGTGGTTTGGTGGTGGATGTGTGTGTGTGTGTGTAGGGGACACACGGATGGATAGAGAATAGGTGGGTGGGTGGGGGATTTGTCTCTTAACATGGTAACATGCATTGTTTATGTTTACAACATTCATTTGACAATTATTTTTCCCTATGTGAATGCACTATGCACTGATGAACGAAAGATGAGTGATTGGGAGGGCCGAATGTAAGACGGGCCTGCGTGTCCAATTTGTTAGCCTTCGAAAAGTTCGTTCGTTCATTCGTTCGTTCTATCGTTCGTTCGTTCGTTCGTTCGTTCGTTCGTTCGTTCGTTCTTCTTCTTCTTCTTCTTCTTCTTCTTCTTCTTCTTCTTCTTCTTCTTCTTCTTCTTCTTCTTCTTCTTCTTCTTCTTCTTCTTCTTCTTCCTCCTCCTCCTCCTCCTCCTCCTCCTCTTCCTCTTGTCCATACTGTGTGGCGTTGGTGATGATCATATGTCTATCCACAGTTCTGTTTCGTGTGGCGCCAATCATTTCTGCCACTGATGTTCCTCCATGCCATTACGTCAGACCATACAGCATCATCTCTCGTGGTCTCCCCCTGCCCCTCGTCCCCTCCAACTTCCCCGTTGTGACGACAAACTCCAGCCTTCCCCTTCTCATGACAAGACTGAAGAATGTGGACTTTCTTCTTCTAATGCAGGTTGCCAGTTCTCTCTGTGAGTCAACTTCTTCAATATATCTTCATTGCTCTTTCTATCAGTCCATGAGGTGCTCATCATTCTTCTATGAAATCACATCTTTTTTTTTAATATATAGATTCTACATAATTTCTCACGCCTTTGCTAATTGTCCATGATTTGCATCCTTACACCAAGACTATCTCAATATACTCCTTAAAATCCGCTTCTTCATGCCGATTTATAAAATTAAATTGCAAATAATATTCCTCATCTTGTGAGATGCTACCTTTGGTTGGTGGATAATGGTATGTGTGGGTGTTGGGTGGAGGATGTGTTGGTGTTGGTAGGTGGGGGATGTGTGGGTGGGTATGTTGGGGCGTGTGTAGGGGGTGTGGGAGATGTGTGTATGCGTGGGGGGGGGGGATGTGTGTGTCGTTGGGGGAATGTGTGGCTGGGGGATGTGTGTGTGTGTGTGTGTGTGGGGGGGGGGATGTATGATCGTTGGTGGGGTGTGTAGGTGGATGTGAAATCTGTGGGTGAGTGGAGAAATGTGTGTGTGGGGATGTGTGTGTGGATGGGAAGATGTATGTGTATGGGTGGGTGATGTGTGAGTGGGTGAGGGATGGATGTGTGGGTTGGTGTGGGGTGTGTGTGGGAGGGCTATGTGTGTGTGGTTGGAGGTGTGTGGGTGGGTGGGTGGAGCATGTGTGTGTGGGCGTGAGTGTGTGTGTGTGGGGTATGTGTGAGTGGGTGGAAAGAAGTGTTTGGGTGGGGATGTGAGTGAGGGATGTGTGTGTGTGGGTGGGTGCGAGATGTCTGGGTTGGTGGGGGATGTGTGTGTGGGTGGAGGGATGTGTGGTGCGTTGGGGATGTGTGTTGGGTGGCGGTGAGTGGGTAATGTGGGTGATGTGTGAATGGGGAGGGATTGTGACATATTCACCTATCCATCATTTTCAGCGCGTCAACGTTACACAGCAACCCAGAGATTATCGAAACAATTACAGCACCGTAGAACATCGAACGCACTAAGCGATACTAATGACAGACAGATGCCAGGATAAGAATAGAAGGGTTAGCGTCAACAGAATAGAATGTGACTGGTAGAGACACATCACGTGGATATAGCGTCCCCCAGCTTGGGCGCCGCTTTAATAAAACCGCGCACTTCTATGACTTCAGAGCGAGCGAGCAGTCGCCAAAGCTATGTGTTGTCCAACTTTCAAACTTTTACAACGGGCAGTTTGATCTAGTCTGAGGTAAGCGCGTGATTCTCAGATCTAAGTGGTACCAAGATGTATAACGTAAAGGTATCCAGTGTTGTGCGTCCAATGAATTGTATTTTTGATAAAATAAATCTCTGAAAATGTGAAAAACTGCCGATCGCAACTTCAATACTGGCGCCACTTCCCCGGCGAAACCGACATCTTATAATTTCTCAAAACTGCAAAACTCTGACTTTCTACACTACATCTAACAACTTCACTATGTGCATATGACTATAATCTATCACAGAATAATGTACAAGATGAAATTTCCAATGCACTCAAATGCTTTTCATCAAAAACTTCTAGGAAAACGTTTCTGCAGAGATAGTCAGCTGGTGCAAACGAAACACTACCTTGCTTAAAAATGTACTTAATTCTGTCTATTTTGCAATCTAAAGAACTGAAACAGGAATTATACTCTTCCTTTTCTCTTTACGGATTGAAAACAAATAGTATTTGATAGAAATTAGTTTATTCATGTGTAAGATTTTATTTAGACAACGCACTACATCAACTGCATTGCTTAAAATAGGTTTATGTTCACAAACGTCATTTGTGATAGCCGACCTACTTAATCTGCTCAGACTAACGGGTGATAATTACCTTGGTCTATAGCCAACTGTGTCGCCAACAGAATGGACATGATATGCACTGGTAAAAGATGTAGGAGAAGTATAAGTAGACAGAGAGGAGGAGAGTATTAGGGAAAAATACTTTAAGTAATAATTTTTTTCTAATATATTGTGTCATGACCTTGTATAGATTACATTTTGTAACAAATACACATCAGAAATTCTGTATGTTGGACATGAACCACAATAAAAGCACACTAGATGAGTTAAACTCATATTAACTGATGTAGATGTGAGGACAATTAGTACAAGCTATGGAACCCCACACAACAGAAGTTAACTCAACACAAACACTTCACACCACACAACTCCACACCACAACAGCAGGAACAAGGAAATGATTTAGAATAGGAAGTAGTTGCCTTGGAAAGTAAAGATAAACAATTATATACACAATGTAGAACAAATAGAGTAATGTGGATGTTTAAATGTATGCCATTTATACAAATGCATCTCATACTTGTGTTGATCTTGCCTGTCAGCTTGATTACCATGATTCAGGGAACATCACATTATCACTCTTATCTGTGTCTGACTGTACACTACTCACTGAACTACAGGTCCACTGAGGAAATGCATACAGCAGGTACCAGACAACAGAAGCTGCATCCAGTGTAATAATCTCTGACCCACCCCAAAGTAACACAACAATACTTCTTCTGATCTTATCATTTTTGTTTTGTTATGTTGTGTTCACACTATGAACATGCTGTAAAGGATTATACATACCTGTATGAATTTTAAACAGTGATGTCTTGGTGCCACACCTAACCAACAAGGAGGGAAGAGGAGTGAATGAGATGATCAACACCTGTGATGGCAGATGACTCCAGCCTTAAGCAGAGAATGAGAAGTCTTCAGTGAAGCTAAACTGGCCCAACCTGAAGTGGATCCATCAGACCATGGACCCAGGCTTATCCACATCTCATCACACCAGGTTTTCTTATCACTCCCACAAACTTCACCCTCTCAGAAAATGATTTTCTTGAATTATTGTTGGATGTAGAAATTGTTAACTATAACACATTTTGGTAGTTAAAATATCTCACTACACAATGAATGTTATTATTTATTGACTGACTATACTTGGTCCTATGAAAGTTTTTTTTTCTATTTCATTCTGTAAATGTTAACAGCTGATGAAAAAACAAAGAAAATGTCAAATAGGCCAAAAGAAACTGGCACAGTCAATAAATTTGTTTAAATGTGAAGATCTCTTCCACTTAATTTGTCAGTCCAAACTATCTGTGGGAAAATCTCTATCTTGTGTGTGGAACATGTCTCAATGCTCCCTTGTGTTTGTTGAATGTTTAATTAACAGATACACATTCACATAAGATAAATTCTTAGTTGGAGAGAGAGAACAGGAGACTCTTCATCTTTAACTGTTCCAAATCCATGTTATATTGCACCTGATTCTTATTGAGAAAGTCTTTTCAGACAATTTCTTAAGATGGAAGAAGGGGGTTCGTGAGCTATACCATTAAATACCAGGTGGAAAGACAGGGGACAAACCTAGTGATGACTTTTCTATTAAAAGAGGACCACACACCCTTAGACAAATAACCAAATCCGAGTCTGTAAATCTTTCAAGGGTCGTATTCTTGATCTATTTACATATAAGAAGAGGATGGGGCCCAGCTACCTTTAACAGAGATGGGTCATGCACTTTAGTGATTGCCAGTCCCTTCAAAATATACGACATATATTGGGGGCTCGTCCGGGATTTTGAAACCCAGCAGACAGTTTAGATAACTATTATCCTAGATGATAAACCCTGGGAATAGATAGATATCTGACGAGGGATTCTAAACTATAGTAGATCAGTGACACTAGATGTGAACAGTATTCATGTGTGAATTGGTGACATTGTACTTGTTTTGAACAATTATAGAAATTGTTACACAGATTTAGATTTCCAACTTTGTCATGTTTACATATGTTGAATAGACATCATGTGTGGTACTGATTGACTTCCATATGATATGATTGACAATTATAGAGGTTGTTAAACAAATTAAGATTTTTAACTTTGTCACTTCACATATGATAAATGAACATCATGTGGGGTACTGATTGACCTCCATATGATATGAATGACAATTATAGATAGAATATGGCAAGTGACTGATCATTTCTTCTGAAAAAAGGAGGGCCTCTTTCAAATAGGTCTATATTTCAGAAAAAGGTGTTCCAGAGGAAATAGAGTGAGAATTTACCATCTACAACATTTCTCTTTCGAGAAGATGTCTTTCTATAGAGGAATTTGGACTTAGAGAATTTCATCACCGACTGGGGAAAATTTTTCTCCATAGGGAAATCTCTATCAAAATTTCAGGTTCTTTTGGGAAGAGTGCAATCATTCTGGGTACTTCTTTGCTTCTGTCTTTAGCTTGAGGAGCATTGACAGAAAGACAAGAATTTAAGTTGCAATTATTTCTTAGGTCAGATTCTCGTGGTGTATAAGAACTATTTTACTTGGGTCAGCGGACATTAGTTAGTTTTTGCTTGTTAATATTGTGCATGTTATGCTGTATAATTTCAGATCCGGGAAGTGACAGGCTTACCCAGACCTGAGCAAACTGCACAGTATTATTTTTTTTTACAAAAAGATAGGGTAGACAAAAATAGAGCATGGCCGAGGCTGCTAAGTTCCGTGCCCAGACAGTTGAAATAGGCAAGCTATGCAATTTAGACGGCCCTGAGCTGGCTAAATTTGTATCAGATGAATTTGACAGGAGGGAGAAACTGCAGGCTGAAATAGCTGAGAAGGAGAGGAAGTTGCAGGCTGAAATTGCTGAAAAGGAGAAGCAACGCCTACAATCATATGAATTAGAACAACAGAAACTTCAAGCTGAAATAGCTGAGAAGGAGAGTAAGTTGCAGGCTGAAATCGCTGAAAAGGAGAAGCAACGCCTACAATCATATGAATTAGAACAACAGAAACTTCAAGCTGAAATCGCTGAAAAGGAGAAACAACGCCTACAAGCTTATGAGTTAGAACAAAGGAAACATGAAGATGAAATAAGGGATAGGGAACGAGAACGTCAACATCAACTGGAGTTGAAAAGAATGGAGACTGATCTGGAGATCCGAAGACTAGAGGGAGGGATTCCCCCCACCCCCTCAAACTCACTAGGTTTTCCAGTGACAGAACAACATTCCAACGTCTCGTACCAAAATTCCGGAGCGATGTCATTTCCACTAGAACCATTTAATGAACAGACGGACAATGTCGAGGCTTTTTTATCACGTTTCGAACTTATGTGCGTCAGTTGTGGTCTAGAACAGGAAAAATGGGCGACGAAACTATCGCAAGCTTTAAGGTCTACCTCGTATGACGTGTTCTCTAGACTCACTCGAGAAGAACAACAGGATTACGAAACACTCAAAAAGGCACTCTTGAGCCGATTCGAAGTGGACGGGGACTCTTACAAAGTTCGATTCAAAACCGCAAGGAAAGAACCGGGCGAAAGTTATGCGCAATTAGTTGAAAGGCTGAAATCTTATGTTCAACGATGGGCAAGTCTGGGTAGGTTTGATGAGAGTTTCGAAGGGCTCCGAGAGATGATCATCATAGATCAGCTAAAAGGAAAGATGTCGAATGAAATGAAAGCATTCTTAACCCAGAACGGAGCTGACCGACTAGAAAGCATCATCATCCTAGCCGAGAGATTTGAGAAATCTCAGAAGGAAATCGGAGGTAAGGGACGTTCGGCCAACATTCCCCCTCAGGATAAAACTTCAAAAGCAAAGGAAGGTGATGGCAACTTAGGCACCAAGAAAAATGGGAAAACCAAAAACATCCCTCAGAACACAGCCCAAACAACAGCGAAGGAGGAAAAATTATTCTGCACTAATTGTAAAATTAAAGGACACACATTGAAGAATTGTAGGAAGAAGCCACCTCCACACACAGCTGCTTGTTTGGCCAGCCGAAGAGAGAAAGGAGTGAACACTGATGAAACGTCCAACCAGACACCTCATAAAGACACCGCATCTCATCTTCCGGTTGTCGAGTCCATATTGCTGAATGGATTCAAGACGACCTGTCTCTATGATACCGGGTTATCGTACGACTGTGTTGTATCATCATCCTTAGTTCACCCGGAACAGGTGACAGAGGAGATCGTCGAATTACAGGGACCCCTGAAGAGCTCTGCGACTATGTCTCTTCCGGTGGCAAAGGTGAGCATAGCATCTCGTTATGTCACTGGGACAATCAAGGCTGCAGTCTTAGAAGATCCTATATATCCCGTAATTCTTGGCTGTAGATTTATAATTCTAGGAGAACCTGTTCAACCTGTGGCGATGTCGACGATGACAACTCGATCCCAGACGAAAAAGACTCCGGAAACAACTACGCCAATCCCTCGAAAGGAGGAACTGAAGAGGGCACAAGAAGCCGATAGCACCTTGGAACCCTGCTTCAGGAAACTGCCTAAATCACATTTACCTCCACGTAAAGGTGAGCTGTTTATGAAGTCAGCACTTCTATACAGGAAAGCAGGGAGAGCTGGACAAGAGTTCAACCAACTTGTTGTACCAACTCCACACAGGGCTCAGATTCTTGAAATGGGCCACAGTCTACCCTTTAGTGGGCATATGGGTATCAACGCCACTACACAGCGCATTGCAACTCACTACTTTTGGCCAGGGATGAACGCAGACATACAACGGTTTGTAAAATCATGCCCACAGTGTCAGAAAGTATCACCAAAACACCGGACACCACCGGCAATGTTGGGTGATCTGCCCATAACAGGAATACCGTTCGAGAAGGTAGCTGTAGACATAATCGGACCCCTCTCCGCAACGAAGAGGCGAAATCGATTCATATTAACGCTTGTGGACACAACGACCATGTGGGCCGAAGCGGTTCCTATGCCAAGCTGTGACTCCAAACACGTTGCTGAAGCATTATTAGGAATATTCACACGTCTAGGATTCCCCCAAAGAATCTTGACGGACAACGGTTCACAGTTTCGTAGTAAACTTATGGAGGAGACATTTAGACTTTTTCATTCACGCCATATCTTTAGTTCACCATATTACCCGCAATCCAACGGACTTGTGGAGCGGTGGAACGGGACCTTGATTAGTATTCTGCGCAAAATTGCCCAGGAGAATACGGAGGATTGGGATTTGTATTTACCCGCAGTACTATTCGCTTATAGGGAGGTACCCCATCACTCAACAGGTTTTGCTCCAGCAACATTGTTGTTTGGACGACCAATCAAGGGGCCATTGGAGGCATTGCTACGAACATGGACTGATGATCATACAGACGATACAGTCGTGACTGCATCTACGTATGTTGCCGAGTTGAAGAATCGTTTACAACACAGTTGGAAACAAGCGAATGTCAATCTACGTAAAGCCAGACGAAGAATTGCTAGCTACTTCAATCGCAAGGCAAAAGATAGAGAGTTAGAGGTGGGAGAGAAGGTGATGTTGCTGCTTCCAACCAGTCAGAATAAGCTGCAAATAGGATGGAGAGGACCTTATGTAGTGACGGAGAAAATCTCACGTACCAACTACAAGATTTCTGTCAAAGGCAAGATGAAAGTATTTCACATAAACCTTCTGAAGAAATATAATGAAAGACCCTCAACCACCGAACCTGCACATCTGATGGCCATGAGTGTGGCTACTGAAGTCGAAGAAGGATCAACAATGGGAGTCGAGTACCCACTGCAAGCCAAAGAAACCTTTAAGGATGTGGAAATTAATCCCAACTTAACAAAGGATCAGCAGGAGCGGATTCGGGAACTTATGGTTATGTATGCAGACGTACTTACAGATAAGCCAGGAAGAACTGATTTGGAGGAATTTGACATGAAGTTAAATGACACAGTGCCTGTGCGAGTCAAGACTTACCCAGTTCCTTATGCAAAGCAAAAGACTTTAGAGGAAGAAATACAACAGCTACTCACCGCAGGAATAATTTCACCATCTGAATCACCTTACAGTGCCAGCGTCGTATTATTGAGAAAGCCAAGTGGAGAACATAGATTGTGCATCGACTATCGACAGCTCAATGCTATTACTGAATTTCAAGCAGAACCTCTGCCTGATCAGAACAAACTCTTCACAGCACTCAACCGAGCGAAGTACTTTACTAGGATTGATCTCAGTAAGGGATATTATCAGATTCCTGTAAAGGAGGAGGTTAGACCATGGTTAGCTTTCAGTACGCCTGGAGGACACTATGAGTTCAACGTACTTGCATTCGGATTAAGTAATGCTCCTAGCGTTTTTACACGTATGATGAGAAAATTACTTGACCCACTACAACATCCAGACATTAGTCACTTTATGGATGATATACTGATCGCAACTGAAACATTTGACAAGCATGTAGAAACACTACATCTTTTGTTCAGACGACTCAGAGAAACTGGATTAACGGCTAGGCCAAAGAAATGTCAAGTAGGATTCCAAGAATTGGACTTTTTAGGTCATAAGATATCTCATGGACTAATAACTCCACAGTAAGGAAACGTGGACAAACTCCAGAGAGCACCTCGTCCAAAGACAAAGAAGGATGTGAGATCATTCGTATCTTTGGGTGGATTCTATCAACGATACATTAAAGACTTCAATACTCTGTCAGCACCTTTAACGGATCTTACCAAAAAAGGGAACCCAGAGAAAGTCAATTGGTCTGCTGAATGTGAGAGAGCTTTCACAGCACTCAAACAAGCCTTAACCAATCACCCAGTTTTACATCTGCCAGATCTCAACCAACCATTCGTACTGCGTACAGACGCCAGTGACATAGGAATTGGGGCAACGCTGTTGCAGAGAAAAGGAGATGAAACATCAGAGCTATTCCCTGTAGCTTATGCCAGCAGGAAATTGAATGCAGCGGAGAAGAATTATAGTGTTATCGAGAGAGAATGTTTAGCTCTCGTATGGAGTGTACAGAAGTTTCAGGCATACCTATATGGAAAACACTTCACTGTACAATGTGATCATCAACCACTTATGTTTCTCGCAGCATCCAAAAATTTGAATGCAAGACTTATGAGGTGGTCACTACTTCTACAACCATACTCGTTCCAGATAGAATATGTCCCTGGAAAGATGAATGTGGGAGCAGACTTTCTAAGTCGACACCCAGTGTCTGATGAACCAGGTCAATCAGATACAGGAGAGAATACATTGGAGTAAATCATATAGAAAAAGCTTGACCACTGTAAATGCTGGAAACTTAGTTCCATACCCTAGAACAATCTGGAGTGGGGCTATGTGACATATTCACCTATCCATCATTTTCAGCGCGTCAACGTTACACAGCAACCCAGAGATTATCGAAACAATTACAGCACCGTAGAACATCGAACGCACTAAGCGATACTAATGACAGACAGATGCCAGGATAAGAATAGAAGGGTTAGCGTCAACAGAATAGAATGTGACTGGTAGAGACACATCACGTGGATATAGCGTCCCCCAGCTTGGGCGCCGCTTTAATAAAACCGCGCACTTCTATGACTTCAGAGCGAGCGAGCAGTCGCCAAAGCTATGTGTTGTCCAACTTTCAAACTTTTACAACGGGCAGTTTGATCTAGTCTGAGGTAAGCGCGTGATTCTCAGATCTAAGTGGTACCAAGATGTATAACGTAAAGGTATCCAGTGTTGTGCGTCCAATGAATTGTATTTTTGATAAAATAAATCTCTGAAAATGTGAAAAACTGCCGATCGCAACTTCAATACTGGCGCCACTTCCCCGGCGAAACCGACATCTTATAATTTCTCAAAACTGCAAAACTCTGACTTTCTACACTACATCTAACAACTTCACTATGTGCATATGACTATAATCTATCACAGAATAATGTACAAGATGAAATTTCCAATGCACTCAAATGCTTTTCATCAAAAACTTCTAGGAAAACGTTTCTGCAGAGATAGTCAGCTGGTGCAAACGAAACACTACCTTGCTTAAAAATGTACTTAATTCTGTCTATTTTGCAATCTAAAGAACTGAAACATGAATTATACTCTTCCTTTTCTCTTTACGGATTGAAAACAAATAGTATTTGATAGAAATTAGTTTATTCATGTGTCAGATTTTATTTAGACAACGCACTACATCAACTGCATTGCTTAAAATAGGATTATGTTCACAAACGTCATTTGTGATAGCCGACCTACTTAATCTGCTCAGACTAACGGGTGATAATTACCTTGGTCTATAGCCAACTGTGTCGCCAACAGAATGGACATGATATGCACTGGTAAAAGATGTAGGAGAAGTATAAGTAGACAGAGAGGAGGAGAGTATTAGGGAAAAATACTTTAAGTAATAATTTTTTTCTAATATATTGTGTCATGACCTTGTATAGATTACATTTTGTAACAAATACACATCAGAAATTCTGTATGTTGGACATGAACCACAATAAAAGCACACTAGATGAGTTAAACTCATATTAACTGATGTAGATGTGAGGACAATTAGTACAAGCTATGGAACCCCACACAACAGAAGTTAACTCAACACAATACACTTCACACCACACAACTCCACACCACAACAGCAGGAACAAGGAAATGATTTAGAATAGGAAGTAGTTGCCTTGGAAAGTACAGATAAACAATTATATACACAATGTAGAACAAATAGAGTAATGTGGATGTTTAAATGTATGCCATTTATACAAATGCATCTCATACTTGTGTTGATCTTGCCTGTCAGCTTGATTACCATGATTCAGGGAACATCACATTATCACTCTTATCTGTGTCTGACTGTACACTACTCACTGAACTACAGGTCCACTGAGGAAATGCATACAGCAGGTACCAGACAACAGAAGCTGCATCCAGTGTAATAATCTCTGACCCACCCCAAAGTAACACAACAATACTTCTTCTGATCTTATCATTTTTGTTTTGTTATGTTGTGTTCACACTATGAACATGCTGTAAAGGATTATACATACCTGTATGAATTTTAAACAGTGATGTCTTGGTGCCACACCTAACCAACAAGGAGGGAAGAGGAGTGAATGAGATGATCAACACCTGTGATGGCAGATGACTCCAGCCTTAAGCAGAGAATGAGAAGTCTTCAGTGAAGCTAAACTGGCCCAACCTGAAGTGGATCCATCAGACCATGGACCCAGGCTTATCCACATCTCATCACACCAGGTTTTCTTATCACTCCCACAAACTTCACCCTCTCAGAAAATGATTTTCTTGAATTATTGTTGGATGTAGAAATTGTTAACTATAACACATTTTGGTAGTTAAAATATCTCACTACACAATGAATGTTATTATTTATTGACTGACTATACTTGGTCCTATGAAAGTTTTTTTTTCTATTTCATTCTGTAAATGTTAACAGCTGATGAAAAAACAAAGAAAATGTCAAATAGGCCAAAAGAAACTGGCACAGTCAATAAATTTGTTTAAATGTGAAGATCTCTTCCACTTAATTTGTCAGTCCAAACTATCTGTGGGAAAATCTCTATCTTGTGTGTGGAACATGTCTCAATGCTCCCTTGTGTTTGTTGAATGTTTAATTAACAGATACACATTCACATAAGATAAATTCTTAGTTGGAGAGAGAGAACAGGAGACTCTTCATCTTTAACTGTTCCAAATCCATGTTATATTGCACCTGATTCTTATTGAGAAAGTCTTTTCAGACAATTTCTTAAGATGGAAGAAGGGGGTTCGTGAGCTATACCATTAAATACCAGGTGGAAAGACAGGGGACAAACCTAGTGATGACTTTTCTATTAAAAGAGGACCACACACCCTTAGACAAATAACCAAATCCGAGTCTGTAAATCTTTCAAGGGTCGTATTCTTGATCTATTTACATATAAGAAGAGGATGGGGCCCAGCTACCTTTAACAGAGATGGGTCATGCACTTTAGTGATTGCCAGTCCCTTCAAAATATACGACAGGGATGTTTGTGCGTGGGTTGTTGCGGATGTGTGTGTGTTGAAGGGAAGATGTGTTACATAACATGATAATTTGCATTGTTTATGCTTACAACATTCATTTGGCAATGTTTTTTTTTTCTTTCTATGTGAATGTATCATGCACTGTTGATGAACGAAAGATGAGTGATTGGAAGGGCCGAATGTAAGACGGTCCTACGTGCCCAATTCTTCTTCTTCTTTTCGTTCATCCGGAGTGTTTTTTCAGATGTGATTGCGGTGTGTCTGTTATGCGCCCTTGGGCCGAAACCCGTAGGCCAACACATCCGACTATAGCGTGCTTTTTTGACCAGGTAGCATTCCTGGGAGACTCTCACTTTTGTGGTGCCATCTACAACCCAGCTGGCCAAGTTGGAACGGTCGAAGCGAGATCATCCCTCAAAGGAAGGCAGGGACAGTCCATAGCATTTTCCGCCATCCAAGGTTGCTTTCGTAGTTGCAGGGCCGACACATAGCGCCCTGGTGCTGGGCTCACCGAGGGAATCGTCACGTCCTGCTCATGGCTGCTTTAAATCCTCATACAGGTTTGCAGACGGTATCCACTCAGCGAGTTTTCGGACATGTGCTTGTCGTTGCGCCCGTCAGAGCTGTTCCAGGCACGACAGACATTCGGAAAACTACCTAGTCAGAGCTGTTCCTAGCACGAGAGACATTCGGACGAGACATTTCACTCGGACGTAATTGCGTAGTGTCAATTTTAAGTTTGCCACCCGTAGGACGACACTTCCGACTTCCGGCGGGCATTTTTTAATGAGGTTAGCCTTCCTCTGGTTTCGAGGCACGTTAGACTGTTGTGGTGTCGCCCACATCTCAGCTGGTCAAGATAGAACAATCAACGACATCGCGGTTGGCCCTCAAGGGAAGACAGGGGCAGACCATGGGCATTCCCTCGCTATCCATGGAGGCTTCCATAATTGCAGAGCCGGCACATATTGCTCTGAGACTGGGCTCACCCAAGGAGTTGCCACGTCCTGCTCATGGCTGCTTTAGTTCCTCACTTCCATGTGTTGGGCATCTCGCTTGCCACTGGTCGCTCAAGCACACACCAGGAGCGGTCAGACTGTGAGCGACATCCACTCGGTAAGCTTTTGCTTTTGACTTCAGACCACGCAATAGGTTCGCACGCCGTGCGTTCCATTTCGCGTCATTGAGACGTTCTTCCACTTTTGTCTACACTCTCTATGAGTTAGATACAGACAGTTTTCGTAACCATTTCCTTCGACTGGGGCACTTTTCTGACTTTTTGTACTCGCTCACGAGGTAGGCTACATGTGCTGCCGGCTCAGCACCTTACCTTCGTGCAGCAGTGAACGAGAAACGGCCAGGCCCTCTCATCCGGGAATCACTCATATCCCCCAGCTGAGAGCCTTCGAACATGTATCAGACCTGAGCATGTAGCTAGCTTAGTATCTCGCCTCTATTATTCGGTAG
Organism: Cepaea hortensis; assembly: GCA_963921405.1. Classification (NCBI taxonomy): domain Eukaryota; kingdom Metazoa; phylum Mollusca; class Gastropoda; order Stylommatophora; family Helicidae; genus Cepaea; species Cepaea hortensis. The sequence continues at coordinate 14,105,551 of OY992885.1, read as the reverse complement.
GTGGGTATCGGCCCGGCTCTCCGATCCGCGGGTTTGTGGCTTAGAGGCGTTCAGCCACAGCCCTCGACAGAGAGCCTTAGAGTATTGTCCAGACCAAGGTCTTCTGCCTTCGTGTACCTGATTTAATCTTTTGACTGTTATCCTCAGTCTACCTGCAGAGCAGCAGGTTGTGTCTCTCTTAGTCTGGTCCCTATCCCATAAGCTGTCCGATATGTAGTTTTCATCCATCGGCAAGCAGATGGGGTCAATGGGACACGCAAGCTCCCCCACCACGGCAAGGTGGAGACACATCGGGGGAGACGTGCCCAATTTGTAACCCTTTTAAAATAAAGTTCAATTCATTTCAATTCAGACCTAGTCGTATTTGTATTTCCTCATTCCTAATTCTATCTATCACGGTTTTTCCCGCAGCTCTTCTTAGGAATCTCATCTCTGTTATGATTTTTCGCTCATTCGTTGCAGTAAGCATCCATGTTTGACTTTTGTTGCATAATGTCGGTCAAAAATAATTCCTATGCGATGTACTTGAGAACTTATTGATATCTTTCTATGCGGCAGAAGTGGCGATAGTTGTCCTGGTACCTGATTGGCCTTGCACAACGTGTGTTAATTTCTCTATCAGCGGTGAAAATTGACCCTAGATATTTAAATTAAATACCTATATGGCTTGGCCAGTTGTATGATCGAGACAAGAACATTGAGCTGATCCACGACTCTGGTGATCGCGTGAGATGGCGAAGTATGACCGCAAACGTGTATCGGCATGGCACATGATGAATAAATTTAAATTAGCTTCGCCTACTGAATGAATGATGACGTAATTCATGAACATTTCTACTCTGACACATACATTGAGAGTTTGTGACGTCTGTGTACATCCAAACTTGTTAGGGGAGCCATCAGTAATGTTTCTGTGAACAAATTCTAGTGAACATTTTCTCGAAACAATCAAACCAGGAGATCATCAATGGCGTCTTCAATGGCAGTAAGTTACCTCGACATTTTTATTATAGTCTAAGCCGTATGGCGTTGGTCGTTACGTTTCTCCACAGCCTCTCGGCTCAAGTCTTACCAGTCGTATCGGACACAGATGGTTTCCCAAGACACCATGTCACTGTGGACTGTATTTTCTCTTGTTGACAACTCGGGGAGTCTCCGTGGCGAAGTGGTTACGCTGCCTGCTTCGTGCTCAGAAGGTTTGAGTTCGATTCCGGCCTACCTCGTTTCTGTTCAGCAGCACAGTTTACTCTGAGACTCCTGGGGGTCGTCGCTGGAGCAACGGAGGTCGTGCTCTGTGCGACGCTTTCGGTCGGCCGCCCTGCGGAGGGATACCATGCTATATGTGATAAAAGTCGGTGCAGTGAAGTCAATTCTCTTTGCTTTTTAAACCGTTTTAGTAACAACTCTGAAGTTATTAACTATTGTTAATACTCACCTATGCCTGTCATCACTTACACAGGTAAGATAGTAGCAACATGGGCATCAGGTATTGGACGAGTATTGATATTTGTTGATGGGATCATTGTATATATCAAGGGTGGGGGTGTGTGTGGGGGGGGGGGGTAAAGCAGCAATATCTAGAGAACTGCAGGCTCCTGTAGACAAAGTGGATGAGTGGTGCTTGAAAACAGGCGCTGTCATCACTATAGTAAGGCATCTGTACTGGATGTTCACTGAACAACAGAAATGCCAAGCTGGGGGTACCAGATAACTCAATAAACGATAGTGGTATCAGTAGAAGGGACACACTGAAGTACTTTGGAACAAGCTATGATTGACGTGTGCCCTTCTAGGATCCTGTTCTAGAGGTAGTGGAATAGACCAAGAAAGGACTCTATGCTCTGAAAGTGAACATAAACTTGCCTAGGAATCACAGATAGCCAAAAAATGCTGGGGTTGACTGCGACGTTTAGAAAAGAATATGCAACTTACCATGTATTGCATTGTTCAAGGAATGATCCACTAACTGATACCATTAAGCTTGTTTAGATCCAAACATTTCTCATTTTCATTATATTAAATTTTAAAGAAAAATTAATAATAATAAAAACAAAAACAAAATATCAACAGAGAAAGACAAGAAAGATCAGTGATGCAGATTGTTAGACATAGAGCAGGAATATTTAAGGGCCCTAAAGTGCCCGACAGGATGAGGCGATCACAGTGCTGAAGTATACGAAACCAGATTATAACATGTTTGGCATTTTACTTTATATCTCGGTCAAAGGAGAATGGATCCACAGCCTGCCCAGGCTGGGAGGCCGGACATTCCATGATGGATAACCAGGCCATACATGTGTTAGAAGCAGGCACAGACTGTCGCCATCAACACCAGTGTCTCTCGCCATCAGGCGAACCCACTCCGACTTCTGGGGTACTTGTAATTTACGTCCCCGCGTCAAGGACGAGAAGTCAACATTGTAATCTAACTGAACGGTGTAAGGGTTGAACTCCTTACCTCGCCACCAGAGCACCGGAAGCTTAAGAGTAAGTGCTCTTATTCTCTCAGCAATGCTGACCTCTCATGGAAGCACGGTGTAGAGAGGCGTCTGTAACATGCATCAATGTATCATCATCATCATCATCATCATCATCATCATCATCATCATCATCATCATCATCATCATCATCATCATCATAATCATCGTCATCACCACCACCACCATCATCATCACTATCATCATCATCATCATCATCATCATCATCATCATCATCATCATCATCATACAGTACCTTGCCGGCTAGCCTGGATGATCATGATACTCCATTATATGCGATCTCCGACGGCACGGTTCAGTTCGTGTGTTGACTCCCTTCCGTGCCATGAAACAAGATTGTCAAGAATTTTCTCTCTCTGTCTGTCCTTATCTCTCTCACCACGAATCTTTCCCGTTGTCACAACATGTTCCAGTTATGTCTTCTCATAATGTGGCCAAAACATGTATACGTGGCAGATAAATAACCGCTGAATGTCATGTCTCGGGCAGAAATGTCGCGATCCGCAGAAGGGAGACTTGCCAGAACACATCAAGGCCTGCGTTTTCTCAGAACAGGCCATAGACACAACCAAAGACGAGAAGTTTCCCATATTTACCAAAGATCTTTACGTGAGTTGTCATCATGTCTGCCTTTATTTACAAAAATATGTGTTCATTCATCAGTAGTGATTGCATTTTACATTAAACCATTATGTGTCATGCCATTAAGCGTGGACGGTCACGTTTCGCCATCTCATACGATCATCAGAGTCGTGGATCACCTCGGTGTTCTTGTTCCGACCATACGACGTGGCCAAGCCACCCAGTAATTTACTTCTCTGCCTGTCCCTTGTTCTCTTCCCCTCGATTTTGCCAGTTGTCACATGTTATTGTATATATGAATTTCCCCGGGAAGGTTAACCCGGTCAACAAATGCCCGCAGAAGTCGGATGTGTCGGCCTAACGGCGCAAGAACGCAGCTCTGCTGTAAACAGGCACAACGCAATCACATCCGGGGAAAAAAAACTCCCGATGAACGCAGGAGAAGAAGAAGAAGTATTTATGAATTTGATAAATTTCCCATTTTTATCAAAGATCTTTACTTGAGTTGTCTTCATGTCTGCCTTCTTTCACACAAATATGTAGTCGTTCATTAGTAACGATTGTATTTTACATTCAATCGTCATGTGCCATGCCAATAAGCGTGGGCGGTCATGTTTGGCCATCTTTCGTGATCACCAGAGTCGTGAATCAACTCTGTGTTCTTGTCCCGACCATACCACGCGGCCAAGCCATCAAAATATTTACTTCTCTGCCTTCTCCTTGTTCTCTTCCCATCGATCTCGCCAGTTGTCTCAAGTTATTGTATATATGAGTTTGAGATGCTTCCCATATTTACCAAAGAACTTTAAGTGAGTTCTCTTTGTGTCTGCTTTCATTTATGAAGAAAAAAATATGTGTTAATTCATTAGTAGCGATTGTATTTTACAATAATTATTGTATGTATTGAGTTTGTTCTGTATTTTGGTTTTAAAAATAAGAATAGCACCGTGCTAGTTTCATTTAATTGAATCGAAAATTCTATTTTATGTTATTCACGGTTCTGCGGAAACTGCAAAGAATACAATAGGTGGAGAAAAATAAGAATGAGAAGTCCTTCAACAAACAATTGAAAACTGTAAATGGATTTGAGACATTGACAGTTAAAATGTTTAACACAGTGTGAGGTAGTGAAAGATTAATGGGAAAACCTAGTGAAAGATTGATGGGAAAACTTGGTGAACAATTGATGGGAAAACTTAGTGAAAGATTGATGGGAAAACTTAGTGAAAGATTGATAGGAAAACGTAGTGAAAGATTGATGGGAAAACTTAGTGAAAGAATGATGGGAAAACTTAGTGAAAGATTGATGGGAAAACTTAGTGAAAGATTGATAGGAAAACGTAGTGAAAGATTGATGGGAAAACGTAGTGAACGATTGATGGGAAAACTTAGTGAACGATTGATGGGAAAACTTAGTGAAAGATTGATGGGAAAACTTAGTGAACGATTGATGGGAAAATTTAGTGAAAGATTGATGGGAAAACGTAGTGAAAGATTGATGGGAAAACTTAGTGAAAGATTGATGATCCTCATCTATTTTCTATAATCCTCATCCAATTTTGACAATCCTCATCCAATCTAGACAATCCTCATCTAATCTAGACAATCCTCATCCAATCCCGGACAATCTTCACCCAATCCAGACAATCCTCGCCCAATCCCGGACAATCTTCACCCAATCCAGACAATCCTCATCCAATCCAGACAATCCTCATCCAATCTAGACAATCCTCATCCAATATAGACAATCCTCATCCAATCCAGACAATCCTCATCCAATCCAGACAATCCTCAGCCAATATAGACAATCCTCATCCAATCCAGACAATCCTCATCCAATCTAGACAATCCTCATCCAATATAGACATTCCTCATCCAATCTAGAACATCCTCATCCAATCCCGGACAATCCTCATCCAGTCCAGACAATCCTCATCCAATATAGACAATCTTCATCCAATCCAGACAATTCTCATCCAGTCTAGACAATCCTGATCCAATCTAGACAATCTTCATCCAATCTAGACAATCCTCATCCAATCCCGGACAATCCTCATCCAATCTAGAAAATTCTCATCCAATCGCGGACTCTCTTCGCCCAATCCCGGACAATCCTCATCCAATCCAGACAATCCTCATCCAAGCCAGACAATCCTCATCAAATCCTCAGCCAAACCCAACATTCCAGTCCTTACAATCCTCATCTAATCCATATAATCCTCATCCACTCCAGATAATCCCCATCCAATCCAGACAATAAACTACCAATAATCATCATCCAATCACGAACATCCTCATCCAGTCCAGAAAATCCAAATCCAACAATCCTCATAGAATCCAGGCAATCGTCACCCAACCCCGAAAATCCTCACCCAATCCTGACAATCCTCATCCAATCTAGACAATCCTAAAACAGATGTCACTGGCTGTGCGGGGCTCTGACTGGTCTAACAACCCACCGGGGATCCACTTTGGAACTGACAGATGGCATCAAATGCAGGAATTGATTTTGGAACTGACAGATGGCACCAAATGCAGGAATCGATCTTGGAACTGACAGATGGCACCAAATGCAGGAATCGATTTTGGAACTGACAGATGACATCAAATGCAGGAATCGATTTTGGAACTGACAGATGAAATCCAATGCAGGAATCGATTTTTGGACTGACAGATGGCATCAAATGCAGGAATCGATTTTGGAATTGACAGATAATACAAAATCGTCCTCAGTGATAACAACGAATAAACAAACACACGTAATATTATCCATACGATGATGTAACAAAATGTATATTTGTCAGTTAGGCAAAACATTGTCTGGTTATGAATGATTTATGTGTATGAGGTATATCTCAGGTGTCTGTGTTTCCGGTTCATCTCAATGTCAAGGACAGGCATGTTGATGACGACAGAGAGACCGATCCTAACCAGTTCATGAAGTTCATGCGCCATCTTGGTTCCGGTAGGCTTGGAAAGGTAATGCGAGTAATAGATTTGTTGGTGTTCACTCATCATCATCATCATCATCATTATCATCATCATCATCATCGTCATCATCATCATCATCATCATTTTCCACTTTTGCCGTCAAGCGCCGTGGGGAGCTATAGTTGACCTTCCAGCGTCCGATGGCTGACACTGGATAGTGTCACTCCGTGTGATTGTACAATGTCTTTGATGTGGTCAATTCATTTTCTTCTCGGGCGTCCTCTAGCTCCTGTGGCAGATCTTCTTTTATGTAGAGCTAGTGCTGGTAGTTGATGGTGTTGCATTCTAACGAGATGGCCGATCCATTTGATCTTCTATCTTTCAATACATGTGGCACAAGATGTCTGTCTGATAACGTTATTTCTTATTCAGTCTCGTATAGTTAAGCGGCAGCTCTTCTTAAGTATCTAATCTCGCAGGTGTTGATTTTGCATAATTGTGATTTGGATGTCCAAGTTTGGCATTGGTAGCATAAGCTTGGTGTGAATATACTATGTATTATCTGCCGTTTTGGCGGACATATCTATATTTGGATGCTTCAGTATGGGCGCTGCCGGTATCCCTGGCAAAGGTGTTAAAGACGCTGTTCGTAATCCTGTATACCCACGTACGAAACGCAGCTGCGGGAGATTCGTCAGCGAATCGCGTCGCGTTGGTTTCTTACGGAAGGTATGGGTGCCGGTCGTTCAGAAAGCAATGGCAAACTACTGAACGTAAAACTTGTCAAGATATCAACAGCAACTGAAAAATGCTGGTGTTGATTGCAATGTCCTGTAAATAGGATATTTTAAAAAAAAGTATGGGTGCTAATTGATACATAAGCGCACTTGCTTTTTGACAACTAATTTCGATTTCTTTGTCTATTTTACCATCTTCTGTGATTCATTAATTCTGATGAAGTGAGATAGTTGCAGCACTGGATAACAAACCTGGTACATGTGTGGGAGTATCGGACGCGTCACGTCACATGACGTGATATATGAAGACAACAACAAGAACTGTCAGAAATGATTAATCTGGACTTCGCTGACCACATTGCCTTCCTGTCTCACCCACGAAATCTGGACTTCGCTGACGAAATTGCCCCCTCTCCCCAACCCAACCTGTCACACACGAAATCAGGACTTCTGTGATGACATAGTCAAACTCCCCCCCCCCCCTTCCCCTGTCTCAACACACGAAATCTAGACTTCTATGACTACATTCCCTACTCCCTCCCGTTTTCCCTCTGTCCCAACACACTAAATCTGGACTTCTCTGACGACATTTCCCTCCTGTCTCACAAACGAAATCTGGACTTCTCTGACGACATCCCCCCCCCCCCCCCCATCCCTGTCTCAACGCACGATATCTGGACTTCAACATTGCCCTCCTGTCTCACACACGAAATCAGATGCAGGATAAATAAACAACACTTGATGGGAGCTTACATCAAATAGGCTTTAAAATCTTAGGAGAAAGTCACAGGTAATGAGAATAAATGAAGCGAATGATAAACCTGATCTCCCAAAGTCATAGAGGGCTTCAAGAGATGGAAAAATGCATCTGTTAAGTTAACACTATAAACAAAGAGGGTAGAATAGATACATATATCAGAATAAGAATACAGCATGCAAGAGGAGCTTTTATAACACCAAAACATTTGTGGGAGTCAAAATAAATTAATCTAATCATCACACTTACAATATTCAATTATACCGTTACAATAGTACTAATGTGTGGTAACGGGGGTTGAGTGGTCTCGAGGTATGGTGTCCACCTCGAGTGCTGGAAATCCCGGGTTCAAGCACCGGTGAGGGCCGGGATTTTTTTCACGTGGCCTTCCAGTAACAAAATTTCCCCTGGTCTCTGGGTAGTGAGATCGGATTCCCGTGTGTATTGTTGCGCACGTAAAAAATCCCTTGGCAGTTGGAAATCGAAAAACAGTAGCCTAACGGCGCTGCACGGGCAAAATTTTGAGTTAAAAATCTTCATAAAGTATTTCAGGATCCTCGCTGGTGATACGGTGTTCATGCACTGAGCTGACTCAGGCGTGAGTTAAGAGTAGAATGGATCACTTATGGGTTACACTCGTTTGCCGTGACGTTGATCCGTTGATTAAACCTACACCTAAACCTAAACCTAAAGTATGGTAAGAGACACGGGGAACAACGGAAACGATTACAAATAAACTACAAACATTCACTAATTCAGTGGTTCTCAACCTTTTTTTGGTCCGTGCCCCCCTTCACCATATTTTTAGGACGTCATTCCCCCCCCCCCCTCACCATATTTTTAGAACGTCATTCCCCACCCTTCGTATTTAATCCCTAAAAATTTCCCCCTGCCCCTACACAGTATATGTAATAATTGAAGCTAAATTTAATAGCACATACTAAAACAAGTCTAGACATGTACATAAAATGTGATTTGCGGATCTACTTACGTTATAAAATGAATTTCAGAAGGGTGATATGTACAGAACCGTAAAGTATGAAGGGGAAAACAATATCAAGTAATCGGTTCTTGTATTAACACAATCTAGAAATAATCTTAATCCCTCCTCCCTGGAAACATTAAAATTCCCCCCTGGGGGGGGGGGGGAATTCCCCACCGGTTGAGAACCACTGCACTAATTGGTGCCTACACAAAATAGAAGGAAGACAATATCATCTCATCTTGTTTCTCTTGTACCTTGCGGTGTCGAGGGGGAGCATAAAAAGCAGGAGAGTGCCTGTTAATGGGCTTCATGTATCGATATTCCCATCATCTTATCTCATCTTATTTTGTTCCTCTTGTACATTCCGGTGTCGAGGTAAATCATTAGCAGCGGGAGTGCTCCCGCGACTGGCCTAGCAAGCCGGCAGGGGATTTTCATATGGCTTGTTGAAATAAATTAAGAAGCATAGTCTAGATTCACATGGACTCTGCTATTCCCTCTGCAAATAGTTTACGTGGCCGGCCTCTTCTTCTGCTTCCATTTGGTCTGTACACCATTGCTTGTTGTGGTACACTGTTTGCTGGTAATCTAGTTATATGGCCAAACCATTAAACCTGCTGTTTCTTGATAAAGTCTAGCGCTGCTATAATCCCAAGATTTGTCCTGATTTCTTCATTTCTGATTTTCTCTCTTCTTGATACACTGAGTATTCTTCTCAGGAATCTCATTTCTGTTGTAATCATTTTTCAGATTTGGCATTGGTAGCATAGGAAGATTGTGTTGTAAAGTGCTTTCTTAGTAACTATTGATACGTATTTGTTCTTTAGTATTGATGCCATTTTTCCAATGAGTTGGTTTGCCTTACTGCATCTATTTTCTATCTCGTCTTCTGATTGCCATTTGATGATATTATACTTCCTAAGTATTTGAAGCTATTTACTTGTTTCTATTAATTTTTTAATCGCTGATCTATCTATTAGTCTTTTGACATTGCCGGGTCTATATTCTTTTGGGTCAATACGATTCTCATCGCATACCATCTCATCGTTTTCCTCTTGTGCCTTGCGGTGTCGAAGTGAAGTATAAACATTGTGAGAGTGGCCGATTATGGTGTTTCATGTATCGATATTCCCATGGACTCTGCTATTCCCTCCGTCCAACGTTTACGTGGTCGGCCCCTTCCTCTGTTTCCATCTGGTCTGTACATCATTGCTTGTTGTGATGTGCTGTTGACTGGTAACCTACTTGCATGGTCAAACCATTTGACTTGCTGCTTTCTAATAAAATCTAGTGCAGCTGTAACCCCCACTTTAGTCCTGTTTTCTTCATTTCTGATCTTATCTCTTCTTGATACGTTGAGTATTCTTCTCAGGAATCTCATTTCTGTTGTTGTGATTTTTCTTTTATCTTTTTCTGTTATTGTCCAGGTTTGGCATTGGTAGCATAGAGTTGGTAGGAAGATTGTGTTGTAAAGTGATTTCTTAGTAGTTATTGATACATGTTTGTTCTTTAGTATTGGTGCCATTTGTCCAATGAGTTGATTTGCCTTATTGCATTTATTTTCGATCTCGTCTTCTGATCTGCCATTTGATGATATTATACTTCCTAGGTACTTGAAACTCTTTACTTGTTTCAAGGGATGTTCGTTTAGGTGAATTGTTGTTATAGTCATTACCTCTGTTTTGCTTGTGCTAATTGTCATGTTATGTTCCCTACACATTTCGTTTAAACTATTCATGTGGTCTTGTAATTCAGCTTCTGATTTTGCTATTAATGCTTGGTCGTCCGCAAACAAGAGTTCTCTAATGGTTAGATATACAGATGGTTCTTCTTCTGTGTTCTCGTCATGCGGTATTGCTGTCTCTGTTTGGCTGGTTTCTTTACCGATATAATACAATTATGCTTCTTAATTTTTCTACAAGCAATACGAAAATCCCTTGCCTGCTTGCTAGGCTAGTAGCTGGTGTAGGACAGAAAAATCTGACCAAGGGGAGTCTACCAACCCTGGCGAACCATAACCCCGTTGGTCCATGACTATTATATATATATATATATGTGTGTGTGTGTGTGTGTGCGCGCGCGCGCGCGTGCGTGCGTGCGCGCGCGCGGGTGCGTGCGTGTATGCGTGCGTGCGTGTATGCGTGCGTGCGTGCGCTCGCTCATTGGTACACATTCCTAAGTGGCTTGACAGACATCAAAGCCATGCTGTCGGTGAAAAAAAAAAATCCTACCCCAGCTGGGTTATTTATTGAGCCCGTACCGCAATAATGCAATAATGCCATTTAGGGGCAGTAGCCACTCTGCCGTCACGACCCCCACTATGTAACTATAACACAGTCTCTTAAAGCAGCAAATACCTGTTTATCAACAACTGTAACAATTTTACAGAGCTACCTGGCCAACAGAGTGGACTTCACGCCGTATGCAGCCACCAAAGTGCCCAAAGTGGACCCCAAGCTAGTGGTCATCATGACCATGATGGACAGCAAGCGGGTGGACTACATCGACGCTGTCAGGGCCATCCTGCCCTTCACCTTCAAGGGGGGAGAACCGTCGCCGTTCTTGGCGAAGATTATCTTTTCTTTCAGATCCAGTCTGCCATTTATGCATGTAAGTCAACGGGAAGCACTCCTCAAATGTTTATACTGAAATAATTCTGAAAATGTTTCTTATGAGATACCCTAAAAAAGTGTGTAATAAATCTCAAATATTTGAAATGAAAAATATCTCAAATGTTTGTAATGAAATAATTCTCAATTGATTGTTATGAAATCACTATGAAATGTGTGTAATGATATGGGCGCTAGGAACTTAGGGGATCGTAAAAGTGTGTTTCCAAATTCACGGCCATTGAGGGATCGGAATCCTCTGTAGATGATGTGTAAGTAGACCAGCGTGTCTTTGTCTTAGTGGTCGTTTTAGTCGCTCGTTCAGAAAGAAATGGCAAACTACTGGTTGGCTGGCAGGTAGATATGCTGGTTCCGCCAATTATCTGTAAGTCTCTGTGTTATACACCAAAGCACGTGCACTAAACTTCAAGCCGTCCAGGCACAGAAAAGGCGAACGTCTCCCAGACTGAGGTTCATGTCGAGAATCTTCTCCCCAATCAATACCAAAGTGAAGTATCCACGGGGACTGTGTGTACAGAGCTCTCCTCCCTCTCCAAGCACAGAAACGAACGGGGCAATACAGCTTCGCATTTGCGTAGAAGTATATTAAAATGGGACCAAGCTAAGATTCAACACAACACTTACGAACTGGCTGAGATAAGTCTGCGCAGGTAAAGTTTCTTTCACAAGTTTTAGGTCTTTCATTGTCAACAGGCTCCACCCCGATGACCATAGGTAGGAACCAAATAAGAAAAAGCAATATTTACTTGAAGCTGCACTACTAGCGTTCGCTTACTCACAAATCTTTAGCTTTTGTCGCACATATTTTGTGCTCAGCACAAGAACAAATATATAATTATGAAATGTAGACAGTAATGAAGTCTACACCCTATGACCAAGTTACTACTAGTAGTTCGCGCCGTAGTTAGTTAAACCCATGATACCCGAACAGCTTACAATGGGTACTGACAAAGACTATGCCTTCTGCAGGAATACTACTACTTTGTCACAGAGTACTGGCCCCAGTCCGTGTCCCTGTGTCACAGACTTCAGCAAGTGGGGATGATGATCGAGCATGATGCCAAGTAAGTCCGACATACCTTGAAATTACAACTACACCTGCCAGGTGAAGATATAGGATGTGCAGTAGCGTCATTTGAAGATAAGTTAGTCAGTCAGTTAGTCAATCAAATCGTCAGTCAGTAAGCTAGTTAGTTAGTTAATTAGTTAGTTAGTCAGTCAGTCAGTCGGTTAGTCAGTTAGTCAGTCAGTCCGTTAGTTAGTTAGTTAATTAGTTAGTTAGTTAGTTAGTTAATCAATCAGACAGTCAGTCAGTAAGCTAGTTAGTTAGTTAGTTAATTTGTTAGTTAGTTAGTCAGTCAGTCAGTCAGTCAGTCAGTCAGTCAGTCAATCAGTCAGTCAGTTAGTTAGTTCGTTAGTTAGTTCGTTAGTTAGTTCGTTAGTTAGTTCGTTAGTTCGTTAGTTAGTTCTTTAGTTAGTTAGTTAGTTAGTTCTTTAGTTAGTTAGTTAGTTAGTTAGTTAGTTAGTTAGTTAGTTAGTTAGTTAGTTAGTTAGTTAGTTAGTTAGTTAGTTAGTTAGTTAGTTAGTTAGTTAGTTAGTTAGACAGTCAACAGATCGTCCTCATTGCACATCTCATTGCACATCTACTATAAATTCATAAGTGCACAAACTCCTTCTTGGTATCTCCCTCAGCGTGTAGCGACTGACGACGCTAGTTGTGTATTTGTTGACTGTTCTTCTTTGGCTTTCCGCACGGCTCTCTGGTCTAGCTTTACCCCGTTTGACCTGATTCTCTTACAGTCTGCTCAAAGTTGCAGAATCACATCCATTCTTGTGTCATTTACTAGTCCTGCCTTCCTGAGGGCGTTCCGGATGTCAACCTGCTCGATTTCCCGTCTGTTCCCTACATCTCAGGGCCCGTAATAATATCTGCTTATTCGTTTCTTCTCACACCCGCGTGCCCTGGTACAGACATGAAGCAGACAAGACTGGAAGGCACCGGTTTACAACGGGGTTACGTTCTAGGAAAACGCGACTTTAAGTGAAACGACGTATATTTCCCACAGAATTAAATGAAATACAGTGTATTATGTAATGTTTATTTTGATGGTTGTTGATATTTATTGACTAAATAGAGGTGGGCTGGAAGGCAAGTGGTAGAGGAAATTGGTAAGTAGAGGCATTAAAACCACGACTCGCTCCAAAACTACTAGTACTGCTCTCATCCGCTTTCCTAGCAAGATCTTCATAGAGAGACTTTGCTTTCTCTTGGATAGCCATCTTGCTTGCAGGCATATTCCGTTGGTTCTGGTCTTCAATCCAGACGGCTAATAGTGCTTCCATGTTCTCCATAAGAGTACTTCTGGTACGAGTGATCTTGGAAGCACTCCAAGGGGTTACGCTGTTATCACCTCTTTGATTTTGTCAGGACCTGCATGAATTTTCCTTACCGTGGTTGCAGTTAAACTATGGACTTTATATCCTGGCCTACCACAGGGATCACCATTATCTCCGGTACTGTTCAACGCCTACACAGTGAGAATCACCAGTGAGCAGATCACGGGACCTGGCAGGACATTGTCATATGCCGATGATGTTTTAGTGTATCGTCAGGGTAAGGATAGAGAGGAGGTTGCTGGGGAACTACAAACCGAACTCAATCGCATAAGTACTTGGTGTGATGAAGCTGGGGCAATGGTCAACCCAACAAAGGCAACAGTGACTTGGTTCTCGTTGAATAATCATATTGTCAACAATCCAACACCAACTGTAATGCTGTGTTCAGAGACGGTGGAAAGAACGCAGGCAATGAATTACCTGGGGATACGGTTTGATCGAAGCCTTGCTTATAATGTGCACATAGACCAGGTGATAACAAAGGCCAAGCGGGGTTTGGCAGCGATGCGGGTGATGGCGGCAGCAAACTGTGAGCAGCGCCATCTATGTCTTCTGTACGAGGGGCTGGTCATGTCTGTTTTGGAGTATGCAATGGCAATCTTGACTCTCAGCCATAAGCAGATAGAAAGGATGGAAAGGATACAGAATGAAGCTATGCGCATTATTCTTGGATGTACAAGAGATACAGCATGCAGGGCGATGCGCTACCTTCTTGATTTTCCAACCATTGAAGAGAGAATACAAGTTTGCAGGGCACGCGCCTACCTCAGAATTAACGCAAACACACAACATCCACTGCATAGTGAAATTAGGAAGGTGAAGGGCAGCAGGTTAAAAAGAGGACGGTCGTGGATGGGTCAAGCCGAAGACATTCTTCAACAGGTGTGTTCACTTGAGGACTTAGAACCTGGCGAGGAGTGGGTGCAAGTGCCAACAGACTTCTGCACATCCTTTTCAGTTTGCATCCAACTAGATAGAAAATGCAGACAAGAAAATCCTGCTGCTGTTGAGGCTGAAGTACAAGCGTTGATTTTCGAGAATTCGCTAGACGGTGACGCGGTCATCTACACAGATGGGTCGGTCGTCCGACATGTGAGAAGCTCATGGGCCTTTACAGCTCGGGCCGGAGGGAGAATTGTGAAGGAGGACTCTGGTGCTTTCACTGAAACCACAAGTAGCCTGACCATGGAAGTCATGGCAGTAAGTAAAGCAATAACATGGCTCGAGACACAGACATTCACCAGGGCTTGTTTCCTTAGCGACTCAATGAACATGATCAAGAGGTTAGAGGAGGGGTCGATCCGAAGAGAATGGTTGCTGCCTCTGAAGCGGTCTCGGCTGGCAAAGATTAGTTTCATCTTCGTGCCAGGGCATGCGGGAGTACAAGGAAATGAGCGGGCTGACAAGCTCGCAGGTGAGGCTACTGTGGAAGGCGGACGCGCCATGGACCAGGCTGACATTCTGAATGCTCTACGTGATGTGAGACTTTTGCGAGAACCAAGTGATGACTGTGAATCTACAACAATGGCCAGACTGCTAGAGCAGCAAATTAAAAGAGGTGTGGCCAAACAAGAACACTACGCAGGAAGCCAAAGAAGATTGATAAACCAACACAGAACTGGCGTCGTTAGCCGCTACACGCTGCGGGATTTGCTGAGGAGGGGATCCGAGCACTTATGGACTGAATGGTTCGATGTGCAGCGAGGATGATCTGTCGACTAACTAACTAACTAACTTTACCGATATCAACAGCCCGATCGCCAGCCTCGAAACGACGTAACACATCTAACTTCACATCAAGAGTAACACTTTTCCTGGCTCTCTTACAACCAGACACACTATCAGCACTCACTGTGCGCTTTAAACTGATAATTATGGGTGATTACACGATAAAATCCTGGGAAAATGCACTGTACAAAATGTAAAATGGCGACGTTAACGTAGCATAGCAAAACAGTTGACGAAGTTATAGCGGAACGTAGCGACGTAAAATGAAATTATGTCCCATTGTGACAACGACGTTGTAGCGAAACGACATAAACTGAAGCGACGTATAGCGGGGCCTTCCTGTACTCTTGGCCTCATCAGAGATTCAAGCTATTGCCGCCAGGCCTTGCCCATATCGATTTTTCTTGACATACTCATGGAGTCGCTGAGAAAGATGGCATATTATATAAATTATCTAGCTGACCCGGCCCGGCTTCGCCCAGTCCCTGGTGGGGAGCATCTCATTTAATTCATATAAGTAGTCATATAAGTTCTCGTTCCCGTTACCGACTATCTGTCTGTCTGTCTGTCTGTTTGTCTATCTATCTATCTCTGTCTGTCTGTCTGTCTGTCTAATAGACCCATCCCTCTGTCTCTCCCTCCGTCTATCCCTCCCTCCCTTCCTCCCTGTCTGTTTGTCTATCTATCTATCTATCTATCTATCTATCTATCTATCTATCTATCTATCTATCTATCTATCTATCTATCTATCTATCTATCTATCTATCTATCTATCTATCTATCTATCTATCTATCTATCTATCTATCTATCTATCTATCTATCTATCTATCTATCTACCTATTTATCTATCTATCTATCTATCTATCTATCTATCTATCTATCTATCTATCTATCTATCTATCTATCTATCAACACAAGAAAGACGACAGTGACCAGTGGCAACAACAGTCCAAGCGGACACGCCAGCAGCGTGAAATAACCATAGATCATAGTGCAACACATGTCGTCATTGGAGACTCCCTGCTGAAGGGAATCTATAGTGATCGCATGTCATCTTCTGACAGCGAATCAACTTCAATCTACCCTGTACCAGGCGCTGACATTGACAGGCTGACCGCTACACTGCGACGATTCCAAGTGAACGACCGAATTAGGAGAGCAACAGTCCATATTGGTGTTAATGACATAATGGATAATAAAATCATCAGCACCTCACAACTAGCTACATTGGAGGTGCTGTTGCGCAATAGATTTCCGAAATCATCTTTGTTTATTTCATCCATCATTCCACCATGTTACGGGTTCCAGCGTCGTACTGCCGATGTTGCTAATCTAACGTTATATAAATTCTGTAAAAATAATAGCATGAACTTCATAAATAACACCCCTTACTTTACGTCACCGTCCGGAGCTCCTAAGAAAAAACTATACAGGGATCAAATACATTGTTCCAAGCTAGGAAGTAGCTTCCTAGCGAAGAACATAAAATATCCCGAACGTGCACAACAACCAGCACCAGTTACAGGAGTAAACCGAACTTCACCTCCGGCAACAGCCATCTCACTGTGTTCAGAAAACACTCCTTCTCTTCCCACACCACCCTTGCCTGTACCCCAGGAACACAATGTTGTGAATAGCAACCCAAGCTCCAATCCAAATGTTGCTAAATATGATACTTTGTTTCCTACCTTGCCCGTAAAACAGTCTCCCTCTATGATGTCAAAGGGGACACCATTAAACAATGGTGCTGTACCGTCGATGTCTGCTTCCAATGTAGGCACTTCCAGTGACACTCATAGCAATCCCTCGCTGGACGGTAATCTACAACCCTATGAGTGGAACCGTCAACTTCAGCAGCTAATGCGATACAATCCTGCAGCCCTGCACCAAGCATTCATGATATCACTCTAGCAAAGACATTTTCCTGCCCCCTCTAACAGCCTTAACTATTTCTAAATAAAGTTTCAATATCCCTGCAATTTGTATACCACAAGCGACATCTTCCTTTTAGTTTGTAATGTTCGCTAATCACGATCAGTGGCTCAGCAAAAATGGTCTATATATAGGCCATCTCAACATCTTTCATCTGCTCAACAAATTACCTGAGCTCTCGGTAATACTGTCCAAACAGTTCCATGTGTTTGGAATCACAGAAAGTCGTCTTAACGACAAAATAACCGACTCCGAAATCTCACTTAAGGGGTTTAAAGTAATTCGAAAAGATGCAAATCAAAAATTAGAGACAGGTATTGCTGTATACATTTCCAATTCTCTCAACTGGTCCCGTAGAAGTGATCTCGAGACAGTAGAGATAGAATGTGTTTGGTTAGAGGTGAAGCCAGCCAGCCAACAGCCGTTTCTCATTGGATACCTATATAGGAATCCTTGTGCCGGGTACAGTTGGTATGACTGCTTCACTACAATGATGGATAGAGTGTTTACAGCAGGTAGAGAAGTTATGATACTAGGTGACTTCAACATAGATATTAGTAAATCCAACCAGACATGGGACGATATCATTCTTTCTTACAATTTCAAACAACTAATAAACCGTCCCACAAGGGTTACTGACACATCCTCAACTATAATTGATCATATATATGTTACTTGTCCAGATAATATTATTGAATGTTCTGTTCCTGTTTGTACAGTTAGTGACCACTACCCGGTATGTTGTACATGGTCAAGAATTGGGTTCAAACCTCTTAAACATAAACATGTAAGTATCAAATTTAGGAATTATAAAGCATTCAACCAAGATTTATTTTTGCAAGACTTAAGAAAAGCAGCCCTTGATCACGTTTACCAACTTCCTGACCCGGACGATGCATTAGCTTTCTGGACTAAGACAGTCTACAATGTGTTCAATAAACACGTGCCAATCAAAGAAGTTCGAGTCAAAAATCAACATAAATCCCCATGGGTCACTAGAGAAGTGCTGGAAATCATGAGAGAGCGAGATACAGCACACAAAAATAAAGACTTCATCAATTACCGCAGACTAAGGAATAAAGTTAAATATGAAATTCGTAGGATAAAAAAAGATCATTTTAAAAATTTGATTGTAGATAATTCAAACAGTACAAATATATGGAAGGCTATTAACTTGCTAACCAATAAGAAACGCCCTACAGAATCAGCAATACCAAATTCTATAACATGCGATGAATTCAGTTGGTTCTTTCAATCAGAAATAGAGAATCTAAAGTCTTCAATACCAGACTCATCGTGTAATTTAAGTTCACTGGCATCATTCTGTGAGGAGAAGTGCGCCAGAAATATTCCCGCTGAGATTCCTTTAATGTCTGTTGCAGACGTTTATAAATATCTCTTGAACCTCAAATCAACAAACTCACACGGCCTAGATGGTATCAATAATAGAATTCTTCGTTGTGCTGCACCAGTCATTAGCGAGTCCTTAACGTTCATATATAACCAGTGCCTGACCAAAAACTACTTTCCATCTGCATTTAAAATTGCTAAAGTGTTTCCGCTTATTAAAAATGGCTCAATCGATAATAGCGTTTTGGGTAATTATAGACCTATTTCCTTACTATCGTCGCTATCAAAACCACTAGAAAAACACATTCATAAAATAACGTTACACCATTTAATTAACAATGATCTAATAATTAACAGTCAATCTGGGTTTCGACCTAAATATTCTTGCCATAGTGCTCTAACAAAAATGACCGATAACTGGCACTTAAACATCAACAACGGTAGAATTTGTGGAGCGGTGTTTGTAGACTTTAAAAAAGCTTTTGATATGGTAGATCACGATATTTTAAGTAGAAAACTAAAGCAAATGAAGACAAGCACCAACATGGTGAACATAATTACGTCATTTCTATCCGACAGGCAACAAGTCGTGTCCTTCAACAACTGTCTATCAAGACCCACACAGCTTAGTATTGGTGTGCCTCAGGGCTCAATACTAGGTCCGCTGCTTTTTGCAGTTTATATTAATGATCTTCCTTTATATATCAATACAACTTGTGATCTATTCGCAGACGACTGTACTATATATACTAGTCAAGAAAACCGTAGTGAATTAGAGAATTCTTTACAAAAGGAACTTGATAATCTTACTAGATGGAGCAATGAAAACCGCATGCAAATTAACATCCACAAAACCAAATCCATGCTAATAACGACCAGACAAAAACTACAGACACTAGCCATAACTGGATCACCGCTCGAACTCCGCATGGGCACGTTACCTATAGTTAATGTGACTGAACATAAAACACTAGGGCTTTTAATAGACAGCCATTTGAACTGGAGCTCTCATGTTCACGCTCTTACCAAGAAAATAGCACAAAAAGTTTACCAACTTGCTAAAATTCAGCACTTCCTGGACGAAAGCACACGAAAAATATTCTATACATGCTATATCCAATCACATCTCGATTACTGTTCCACAGTTTGGGATGGTTGCCCTAAATCTAATTTAAAACGACTATGTTCTCTACAAAACCGCGCTATTCGTCTGGTTTCTGACATAAAACACGTTGAAAGTAATAATTTGTACAGTCATCTAAGACTTCTACCACTACAAAAGCGCTTCCTTTTCAACAAAGCCAAATTAGTGAATAAAATTATATCTCAAAATACCCCAGAGTATCTTCTGCCGCTGATTCAATCTAATGCAATGAACAGCAAGCGCCTAAATTTGTTACATGTCTCAAAGCCTAGATTGGACCTATACAAAACATGTTTCGCCTATTCTGGTGCTCACTTATGGAATGATCTGCCTCCAGATCTGAAAACTCCAATGAGTCCATACACATTTAACCGAAAACTCTTTCAATACTTAATCCATACCGACTATATGCCACCATAATTCATTTACTGGTATAATTGTTCAGTATAATTGTTCAGTATAATTGTTCATTATAATTGTTTAACTATAATTGTTCACTATATATGTGTGTGCGTGTAGGAGCGAGAGAGAGAGAGAGAGAGAGAGAGAGAGAGAGAGAGAGAGAGAGAGAGAGAGAAAAAGTGGGTGTCAGTGAGAGGGAGAGAGTGAATGCGTGTGTGCGCACGTGCATGCGTGTGTGTGGAGAGAGTGATTGAGCGAGAAATGGTGGGGGAATGTCTCAGTGCATGCATTCGTACGTGTATGTGTGAGAGTGAGTGAGGGAGTGTATGCGTGCGTTCATGTGTATGTGTGAGATAGTGTGATTGAGAGAGTGAGTGTGTGTGTGAAGGATTGTGTGTTAGAGAGTGAGACAGTGGGAGAGTTGATGTGTTAGTGTGTGTGTGTGTGTGAGCGCGCGCATGCGTGTGAGTGTGTGTATATGAAAGAATACAGAGAGAGAGAGAGAGAGAGAGAGAGAGAGAGAGAGAGAGAGAGAGAGAGAGAGAGAGCTGAGCAGATGCATGTCATGTAACACGCATGTTATGTAACACGCGAATCCATATGTTTGTGTATTCTCATCTGTCATATTATCAGTTAAATACCATTTGATTTTATCATGCATAATATAAACTCATGTTCATTACTGTAGTTTGAGTGAGTGAGTCAGTGAGTGTGAATGAGAGACAGAACGAGTGAGCGTGAGAGTGAATGAGTGAGCGGGAGAGTGAATGAGTGAGCGGGAGAGTGAATGAGTGAACGGGAAAGTGAATGAGTGAGCGGGAGAGTGAATGAGTGAGCGTGTGAGTGGATGAGCGGGAGAGTGAATGCGTGAGAGTGAATCAATGAGCGGAAGAGTGAATGTGTGAGCGTGAGAGTGAATGTGTGTGTGTGTGTGTGAGAGAGAGAGAGAGAGAGAGAGAGAGAGAGAGAGAGAGAGAGAGAGCATCATTATTTTTAACGTCACATACATTTTATGTACACATTTTTCTCCATGTTTAACATTTTTATGAGACTGCTCATGACAAGTGTCAGTGTATGTGTGTGAGTAAAGTGTGGGAGTTTGTTCATACTAGTTTCAATACTAACGTGAGACATTTTGTATGTGTCTAGATGTGAGGAAGTGTGAGTGTATGTGGAGGATGTGTGTGAGTTTGGGGATATGTGTGGGTGGGGGGTGTGTGGGTGGGGGTGTGTGGGTGGGGGTATGCATTTGGATGGGTTGGGGTGTGTGGGTTTTGGTGGGTAGTGGTATTTGTGGGTGTTGGTGGGATGTGTGGATGGATGTGTGGGGGTGAAAGTACGGGTGTTGGAATGGGTGTGGGGGATGTGTGTATGGGTGGAGGATATGTGTATGGGACGGATGCAGGGGATGTGTGTTTATGTGGGTGGAGATGTGTGGATGGTTTGAGGAAGTATGTGTGGGAGGCGGGGTTGTGTGGGTAGGGGATTGTGTTGGGTGGATTTGGGATGGAAGGGCGGGTGGGGAGAAGTGTATGGTGTGTGAGTTTGAGATATGTGTGCGGTGTGTTGGTGGGGGATGTGTGAATGATGTGTGGGTGGAGGGTATGTTTGTGGTGGTATGGGTGGAGGATAGTATGTGGTGTGGGGGATGTGTGTGATGGGTGTGGGGAATGTGCGTATGGGTGGGGTATATGTGTGGGTGAGCAGAGGATTGTGGTGGTTGGGGGAAGTATGTGGGGGAGTGTGGGTGGGAGATGTGTGTATGTGGATGGGGAATGTGTGGGTGGGGGTGTGTGAGTGGATTAGGGATGTGTAGGTGGGTGAGGGAGTTGTATGTGTCGGGGTGGGATGTGTGAGTGGGTGGAGGATGTGTGTGGGGGTAGGGGTATTGTGATCGAGAGATGTTTGGTTGGGAGTGGGTTGGTGGGGGTGTGTGGGTGCGTAGTGGAGGATGTGTGAGTGACTGTGTGTTGGTGGACGCGTAGGGAATGCGTGTGTGGGTGGGGAGAGGTGTGTGGTGTGTTGGTTGGTGATATTGTGTGGGTGAGGTATGTGTGTGTGGGTGGGGGATTTTTGTGGTGTGTGAGTGGGGGTATGTGGGGTGGATGGGTAAGGGTATCTGTGTGGGTGTGGGTGGGATTATTTTGTGGTATCTGGGTGGGGGATATGTGTGTGGTGTGTAAGTGGGGATGTGTTGGTGAGGGATATGTGTGTGTGGTGCGTGGGTTGGGAATAGTGCGTGGTAGGGGGTGTATGTGATATGCGGGTGGGGGATTGTGTGGTGGGGGATTAGGTTAAGGCATGTGTGGGTGGATGGAAGTTGTATGTGTGGGTGGTGGTGTGTGTGTGAGTGGATTGGGGATGTATGGGTGGTTAGGGAGATGTGTGTGTGTGTGGGGGGTGGGGGGTAGGGACATGTCAGGTGGTGGGGATGTGTGTGTATGGTTTGGGGATGTGTCAGTGGATGTGCGATGTGTGGGTTGGTGGGGGATTGTGTGTGTGGGTGGGGAATATGTTGTCGATGGAGATGTGGCTGGGGGAAGGGTGGTTTGAGGTGTGGGTGGGGAGAGGATGTGTGGGGTAGAATGTGGATGGGCGTGGGATGTGTGGGTTGGTGGGGGAATGTTTGTCGGTGGCGAGTGTGTTTTGGTTGGGGGATCAGGTGAGGGCAGTGTGTGTGGGTGGGGGATGGGTCGGTTGGTGGGGTATGTATGAGTCCCTTGGTGTGTGTGTCGGTAGGTGGGGGTGTGTATGTGTCCCTTGGTGCGCGTGTGTGTGGGTAGGTGGGGGTGTTGTGTGGGTGGGGTGATGCATGGATAGGTGGGAGATGGGCTTCATACCATGGTAATTAGCCTTGTCTATGTTTACAACATTCATTTCACAATGTTTTTTTTTCTTCCTATGCAAATGTATAATGCTCTTGATGAACGAAAGACGAGTGATTGGAAGGGCCGAATGTAAGACGGGCCTGCGCGCCCAATTTGTGACCCTAATAAAGTTGATTTGATTTGATTTGATTTGATTTCTATCTATCTATCTATCTATCTATCTATCTATCTATCTATCTATCTATCTATCTATCTATCTGTCTGTCTGTCTGTCTGTCTGTCTGTCTGCCTGACCCGGCCCGGGTTCGCCCAGTCCCTGGTGTGGAGCATCTCATTTAATTCTGAGTAGGTAAGAATCCGCTCTGCCTTCAAAATGTTGACGTGAAGATTTTCTTCCTGCAGCTGCTTCTGTATTTGTTGATCAGTAAGCTCCATTTTTAGCCGCTTGACCACCCATCTGACTGTGTTTGAATCAGTGTTTCTGATTCTGGTGTCTTGGTCCTCCTTCCTCTCACAAGTTTTTGTGTTCGTCTGTGGGTAGTCGTCGCTCTTCTTATTGGTAGTTTCATTGACTGTAGGTTCAGATACTTTATTACAGCTTGCATGCAGACTCTCCAAAGGCAGGTTCGTCTTCTTGATAGTCTGGTCGGTTTTCTCACTATGCATCTTGGAAGCTGCTTGTTTCTTTGTGCTATTACGACGTGCCATTTTCCCTCCGTATCAGGCTGCTTGAAATGTGTAAGGCGTCTTGGCTTGATAGCGCTGAGAAGTGCTGTCAAGCGAATCGTGTCGATATGATGGCGGAAAACACTAAAGATGCGATGATATTGTTCAACATCTTTTAGATAACTTCTTAAGTATAGAAAGATGAGTTACAATCTCATTATGCATTATTTTTATGTAAACTTTGAAAATGCCTTAAAGATTGTATCATTATTTATTATAACTCATATGCCGATAAATAACTATAGACAAAGAGTTTATAAATCTTTGAAAACGATACAACAATATGACTATAAGTTATACAACAATGTTATTAAAAGTTATGCCCCTTGAAATAACTTTTTCTAGAGTTAAGTCCCATCGCTATATATAAATTTTAATGAAAAATGAAAAATGAAATAATACTGAGTAAGCAGGCGATTTCACACTAAAAAAATATCACAGTTGGCAGCTCTGGAATGAAAGGAAGACGTGTAGAAAATTTCATCTCAATCGGATGGGCCGTTAGCGAAAAAATAAAGGACATACATATTTACATACACTTTGTTTTATATATATAGATATATAACATACAAACCGACAGCTAACATCTACAATGTTAGCAGACAGACAAACAGTTATGTACACAGGCAGACATACAGACAGGTAAATAGATAGGTAGACAGGCAAGCAGACTGGTAGACAGGTAGGCAAATAGGCAGTTAGGTAACTAGGTGTGTGGGTAGGTAGGTAGGTGGGTGAGTAAGTGGACGGGTGGGTAGTGGGTGAGTTGGTGGGTGGGTAGGTGCGAGGGTGGGTTGAGCAGGTAGGTAGGTAGGTAGGTAGGTAGGTGTGTGGGTAGGTATGTGGGTGAGTAGGTGGAACGAACGAACGAACGAACGAACAGACTTTATTTTCAAAGGGTAACAAATTGGGCACGCAGGCCCGTCTTACATTCGGCCCTTCCACTCACTCAGCTTTCTTTCATCAACAGTGCATAGGAAAAAAATGGGTGGGTAGGTAGGTGGGCGGGCTGGTGGGTAATAGGTAGGTTATTGGGTGGGTGGGTAGGTGGGTTAGTTCGTGGATGGGTGGGTGGGTTGAGCAGGTAGGTAGCTAGCTAGCTAGGTAGGTATGTAGGTAGGTAGAAATGTTAGTTTATACCAAACAAATAAAGTAGCAGTTGTGTAATGTGAACCCATGCTTGCCAGTTTGTCATTTGTGTTTTTTGTAAACATTTCTCCCAGGTTTTACGTCACCGAGTTGATCGAAGCAGTCGCCTACATTCACAATCGTGGGAAAATCATCAGGTATGTGTCTGTAGATTGTTTTCGTTACTTGTTTGTATTTACTTTCTTTTCAATGTTCGTGCTGTCACCTCCCTTCCTCTCCATTCCCTCTATACAGCTGGGCTTTGTCTCTCGCCACACAAGTCTTTCATTAGCTCCGGTCACTTATCTGGGAAATGTTTTCCCAGTCTACTTTGTCCCGTGTAAACACTTGGCTTTTCATTAACCCCCTGTCTGCTGGGCCAGACCACATAATTTTATATGGCTTAGGAACGGAGCCCAGGCCGTGTGAAATTAATTACTGTGAGGTTGTTAGTCTGTTGGCTTGCGGCCACCTCAAAGGTTTGTCTGTGGGGTTGTTAGTCTGTTGGCTTGCGGCCACCTCAAAGGTTTGTCTGTGGGGTTGTTAGTCTGTTGGCTTGCGGCCACCTCAAAGGTTTGTCTGTGGGGTTGTTAGTCTGTTGGCTTGCGGCCACCTCAAAGGTTTGTCTGTGGGGTGTACAACACATAATAACAGATTCAGTGTTAAACAGGAGGTAGGCTTGCACCAAACATAAATGGATGGCAGAAGATGGGAAGTAGGGGTCGTGTCACAATTATGACTTAAAAGCTGTTCTTCTTCTTCTTTCGTTCGCTTTAAATATGTCTATAACTGCAATGCTGTCTCTTGTATGAATTGAACTGTCTTTTTCAGTTCACACAGCGGTCCATAGAGTGTATCTTCCACTGTCGTCTCTCTAGGCCAGAAGGTTTGCCTAGATATGCTATATTTTGGGCAGTCTTGGAGTATGTGCTCTGCTGTCTGCGACGCCAATCCACATGTGCACATGGCTGTTTCACCAATCTTGAATTTTGTATACATGTGGTTGCGTAATCTATTGTGCCCTGTTCTGAGGCGCTGAATAATGACTTGTTCTGGTCTATCCATAACGTGGTAGTCATCTTGAGCAGGTTTTGGTGGCTCTCTGACTGATTTGATCATTCTTTTCTTTTGGTGGTATGTAACGGACACATCAGGCTGTTCTTCTTTGGCTCCTTCCTTAGCCAATTGATCAGCTCTGTCGTTTCCGGGTAATCCACAGTGGGATGGTATCTACTGTATGGTGACCTTATGCTGACTGCTAAGTTCAGAAAGTAGTGTCCTTAGTACTAACAATTTCCCAGACAGGAGCGCCTCGAGTACTGATTTTGCATCTGTCAATAGCACCACAGGTTGTGTACCATTGCTGGTATTTAGTAATTTCTCTGTTGCTGTCTTGATTGCCTCAATTTCAGCATCGTAGTTATGGCAGTACTTTCCTGTCGGTACTCTAGCTGTGTCCCTGGTATTATTTGGGTATTCTATGTACACTCCCGCTCCTCCATTTCGAACAGCATTTTGTGCTGACCCATCTGTGTAGACTCGTATCCAGAGGTCCTGTGGGTATTCTTCATCAAGGAAGCTGAGAGTGGCTGTTCTGCGCTGCACATTGTTCTGTTCTTCCTTGTCAAATATTCCTCTCACTTTTGTCTGGATTTGTAATGATAGTCTATGCTCATCTTTCCCTGGAGTTCGCTCTGGAATAGTTGTTAGGGGGATACCAACTGTGGGCAGATCGGTGGTTTCTCTGCAGAGTCGTTTGGCCTGGTGGATAAAACTACTTCTTTTCAACCGCCCCATAGCTAGGTTTTCAAATCTGTTCTTCATAGGATGGCCTGGCAAGCTGAGGAACTTTTCTGCTTGTATTAGCGTTTTCGTATCTCTGCGCTCACTCAGTGCTTGTGTCCTCCCCATCTTCTCCATTTCCACTATAGGGATTGATCTCATCCCTCCTGTGGTGACTCTAAGTGCTTGATTTTGCACCTTGTCCAGCTCTTGTAGTGTGGTTTTTGATGCCGAACACCATGCAGTTGACCCGTATTCCAGGTGTGGTCGTATGCTCTGTTGATAAACTTTGCTAAGTATTTTCCTGCTGGCTCCCCATGTGGTTCCACTTAGCTTTCTCAGGATGGCTATTTTCCTTCTGGCTTTTGCTACTGCTTTGTTGATGTGCTTTCTCCATGTCAGCCTGCCATCAAATGTTACTCCAAGGTATTTGGTTCTTTATCTTCTCGTAGGGATGTTCCATTTATCTGGATGGTCCCTGCTTTTTGTTTTGGAGAGAGGGTAAATAGGGTGGTGCTGCACTTGTCAGTGTTTATGCCGACACACCATCTATTTGCCCATGCAACAAATGTATCTACTGCTCTTTGTAGTAATCTGGTGGCCACTGATGCATGTTCATTTGTGCTCCATAGAACCAGGTCATCGGCGTACATTGCGGCTTTAATTCCATGCGGTAGATTAGCAACAAGTTCATTGATGAAGATTAGAAAGAGTGTGGGGGACAATACTCCGCCCTGGGGAACACCGTGACGCAGTAGTAATTTCTTGCTTTTTAGTCCGTCTATCTGTACTCGGGCTCTTCTGTTGTGCAAGTATGCTTTCACCCATTTGTACATTCTTCCATTGACTTTGCAGTTTCTCAGTTTATTCATCAGACCTTCTTTCCAGACTTTGTCAAAGGCTTTCTTCAAATCTATCCATGCCGCAAGCACCAGCTTCTTCTCTTGGAATGCATCCTCAATTTCTTGAGAGAGGTAGGTTGTCTGATCTTCCGTAGAGTAGCACTGCCTAAAGCCAGCCTGCTGTGGCACAAGGATGTTTTTACTTTCAATGTACCACTGCAGTCTGTGATTGATGATGCGCTCCAGTGTTTTGCAGAGACAGCTGGTGAGGCTAATTGGTCTGTAGCTAGAGGCAATGGAACTATCTTTCCCTGATTTTAGGAGGGGTATCGTGATTGCTTCTCTCCAGGCTTGTGGAACACTGCCTAAGGTCCATCTGTTATTGAAGATCTGCAACAGCTTTGCTTTGGCCTCTGTTCCTAGGTTCCTGATCATTTCATTGGAGATACCATCAGCTCCTGGTGACTTTCTCATTTTCAGTTTTGATATGGCTAGCTCCAGTTCGCTGATTGTGATGGGTGCCTCCAGAACCTCATGTACTATTTCCTTCTGTCCTGTATGTTGCCGTTTCTCTTGAATCTCTTGTTGTTTCTCTGGACTGATTTTGATATTGTTATCTTGTGCGAATGAGTCCGCAAAATGGTCAGCTGCTTGGTTTCTTGATAAGATGTTTCCATCTTTATGTAGTGCAATTTTTGAGTTTCTCCCTGTGCCCTCATCGTTAAGTTGTTTTATTAGCTTCCACAATTTCCTTGTGTCTCTTTCAAAGTTCAGAGACTGTTTTTTTCCTGCCAGCTTTTCCGTCTAGCCTGCAGCTTGGCCTTTTGAAATTTGGCTTTTGCATGCTGGAATTTATTGTGGTGCTCTTGGCTGGGTGTGGCCTCTGCTTGCTTTCTACATACTTCCACATGATTATGCAACTGTTCCAGTTCACTACTCCAGTAGGGTTTATATTATAAGCTGTTAATATGGTAGCAGACATGTTGTATTATATATCAAATTAAAGGGAGTTGCATAGGGGAAATGACTGTAAATAAGCCTATGGCAGATACGGAAGTCGCTTCAGGTGATTAATCATCCCATGGCACTTAATCAGTTAACAGCTGATGATTTATTCACGGAGCCGCGTGGCTGCACTGTGTGCTGCTTATAGGGTGCATGGTGACCTGTTGGTCAACGTAAAGCTGGGTATGTGGCACTGTTTCGTCACGAGTGTAGAATATATAGAAGAGAGAGAGAGAGAGAGAGAGAGAGAGAGAGAGAGAGAGAGAGAGAGAGAGAGAGAGAGAGAGAGAGAGAGAGAGGATACACAGAAGAGAAAATAAAAATTGAGAGAGAAAAAGAGAGAGAGAGAAGTGTGAAACTACAGACAGACAGACAGACAGACAGACAGACAGACAGACAGACAGACAGACAGACAGACAGACAGACAGACAGACAGACAGACAGACAGACAGACAGACAGACAGACAGAGATTCTATCTCACGCAGAATCACTACTGACCGTTACGGCTCTGCAGTTGATGCAGCCTCTTAGAATCAGCAACGAATAATTTGGTTAGAACTGTCAGGACGTGTTTTAGAACGGATTCCCAGATCACACCTCCTCTTAATGCCATTATCTAGTATATGTGAGGCCTCTTGAAATCAGCATCGAATACATTTTTAGAATTATCGTGACATATTTCAGGAAGGACACCCTTGTCAATTCGTAATGCCATTATCCAGTATATGTGAGGCTTAACAGGGCATAATCCTACGGCAGTATCTGTCATGATATCATGATATTACATGCACTGTTTTCACAACAGCTTAACCTGTTGTCTACAGCAACAACAACAACAACAACAACAACAACAACTACTACTACTACTACTACTACTACTACTACTACTACTACTACTACTACTACTACTACTACTACTACTACTACTACTACTACTACTACTGCTACTATTACTACAACTATGACTACAAATACTACTACTACTATACTATTACTACTACAAATACTACAACTACTGCTAGTATTAAAACTGCTATTAGTAATACTATTAATTGATTCAGTGCCAAAGAAACAATAGGTGTGGACCAAATATGGTTCACAATCTCGTAAACAATGTGAATGTCTGTTCACTGAGCATTTAAAATTGCGAGATAGCACGAAACAAAAGAAATAACACGATAACACTAGTATTGAGATATATCGTCCTTCT
Organism: Cepaea hortensis; assembly: GCA_963921405.1. Classification (NCBI taxonomy): domain Eukaryota; kingdom Metazoa; phylum Mollusca; class Gastropoda; order Stylommatophora; family Helicidae; genus Cepaea; species Cepaea hortensis. The sequence continues at coordinate 14,075,955 of OY992885.1, read as the reverse complement.
GTACAAATGGGAGGTCATATTTGGCGATATTTTATCCTTCGGCACTGAATCTCCTTCTTCTTCTTCTGCGTTCATCCGGAGTTTCTTTTATCGGACGTGATTGCGTTGTGCCTGTTTACAGCAGAGCTGCGTTCTTGCGCCGTTAGGCCGACACATCCGACTTCTGCCGGCATTTGTTGACAGGGTTAACCTTCCCGGGGGGCACTGAATCAGTTAATACTCAATCAATCAATCAATCAATCAGGTGCCGTCTCCACAATGAAGGTTGGCTCCAATGGATCACCAACACTGTCGGTCTCTCGCCTTAATTGTATATTCTGCCAGACTGCTGTTCGTCCATCTCTTATGATATCGTCCACTTGTATCGTTGTTTGCCTCTTGCTCTCTTGCCCTCATCTTTGCCCTTCAGTATGGTTTTTAAAAGAGTATTATGTCTTTTAGCGTGGCCAAAATATTTCACTTTCCTCTTATTTATTTCGTTTATCAACTCTCTTTTCATTCCCAGTTTATCTAAAACTTCTGTATTTGATTGTTTTTGTTTCCACGAAATACGACATAGTCGTCTGTATATCCAGGGACTCTATTAGACTTTCTAATTGCTTGTTCAATGTCCAGGCTTCCGCGCCATACAATAGTGTTGAATACACGTAACATTTGACAATTCTCATTTTAATGCGTTGTTAATCTCTCTAGATGTTAATGCTGATTTCATACATGTAGTTAATACTACCAATAGCCTTTTCTATATGCCACGATCTACCAATGCTTGAGCTGTGTAATCTAGCCGATATGTATGCCTCCCCGTGGGGGGGGGGGGGGGGGGGTGAGTGGTCTCGAAGTATGGTGTCCGCCCAGATTCTCGGAGGTGTCGGGTTCATGCCCCATGAGGGCCAGGAGTTTTTCACGTGGACTTCTAGTAACAAAATTTCCCCTGGTCTCTGAGTAGTGAGATCGGACGCCCGTGTGTATTGTTGCGCACATAAAACAATTCCTTGGCAGTTGGAAATCGAAAAAGATTAGCCTAACGGCGCTGCCCTGGCTAAATTTCAAGTTAAAAATCTATCCAAAGTATTTCAGGATCCTCGCAGGTGCTACTGAGTTCGTGCACTGAGCTGAGATTCTCCGGACTCAGGCTTGAGTTAGGAATAGAACGAAGCACGTATGGGTTACACCCGTGTGCCGTGATGTTGATCCGTCGACTAAACTAAACTAAATTATGCCTCCCCAGGCGACTGTCCTTGTGTAACATGCTCATAGAGCCCACCGGTCATCTCAAGCTGACCCCTTACACCATGTGTGACCAGAACCTGGACTGTGGTCAGGCCTGCAACATGCTGGTCAAGAACTGTGGTGACCAGTTCTATGCATCCCCGGAGGTAACGTACGTGTTAATGATAACAGATAATAATAATAATAATAATAATAATAATAATAATAATAATAATAATAATGACAGTTAGTACTAGTGATAATATTCAATTCTGACGTTCAGTCAGTACTACAGTATTGATCAGAAAAATGAAGAAAGACTAAAACACTGACAAATAAACCTGTTACAAATATTCAATAATTGTGCCTGGGCAGAATAGGACTATAGTGGTACTAGAGAAAGGCTAATTGGGAGCCCTGGAAGAGAACTAGACAAATACCATGAACTAAAAATTGAAGGTCACCCTGGCGAAGGAATTATTGACTTTCTCCGTAATTCCGTATTATAGCCACGTGGGGTAACGCAGCTGCGCGAGATTCGGTTGCGGATCGCGTCGCGTTAGTTCTTTACTGGGGTATGTGGGCCGGTCGCTCAGAAAGCAATGGTAAACTACTGAGCGTAATCTTGCCATGACATCGACAACAGCAGTAAAATGTTGATGTTGACAGTGATGTCCTGTAAATAGGATATGCGAAAACAAAAGAGTTGAAGTAAAGATGCTGGCGTTGGATAGGGGATATTGATTGAGACAACCTGAGAATAGAATAATTATACAGGATTTGTCTGGGATACACGGGCACAATAAATAATAGGAAATCTAAAACCACATGGAGAAGGGAAGTAGAAACAGACATGGACAATATAGGGAGGACATGAATGGAGTAGTATTAGTAACAGTAGTAGTAGTAGTAGTAGTATTAGTAACAGTAGTAATAGTAGCAGCAGCAGCAGCAGCAGCAGCAGCAGCAGCAGTAGTAGTAGTAGTAGTAGTAGTAGTAGTAGTAGTAGTAGTAGTAGTAGTAGTAGCAGTAGTAGTAGTAGTAGCAGTAGTACTAGTAGTAGTACTAGTAGTAGTAGTAGTACTAGTAGTAGTAGCGGATGATGCCCTCAACGCCATAGAGGCTCTACCAACTCTTGACCACCTGGACACACTTCCCACCATAATAGAAGTTAAGTGTGCTATAAATGAACTTGCATCTGGCAAGGCTCCAGGTACGGATGGGATTCCAATAGAGGTTATCAGGAGTGGGCAAGACACACTCACTCTACAGATCCACGAGCTAATAGAGCTATGCTGGCGTGAAGGACAAGTCCCACAGGATTTCAAAAATTCAAGCATCATAACGCTGTATAAGAACAAGGGCGATCGGAGCGACTGCAACAACTATAGGGGTATCTCACTTCTGTGTATTGTTGGAAAAGTATTTGCCAGAATTGTTCTGCGCAGACTTCAAGTCCTAGGAGATCAAGTCTACCCCGAATCACAGTGTGGCTTTCGACAGAACCGGTCTACCACTGATATGATATTCTCATTGCGACAAATGCAAGAAAAATGCCGTGAACAGAATCAACCACTGTTTATTGCCTTCATCGACCTCACAAAGGCATTTGATTTGGTCAGTCGTGAGGGTCTGTTCAAGGCACTAAAGAAGATTGGCTGCCCACCAACTCTTCTGTCCATTGTGGAATCGTTCCACACAGGCATGAAGGGTATAATCAAGTTTGATGGTGCAACTTCTGAAGAATTTGAAATCAAGAGTGGAGTTAAGCAAGGTTGTGTACTAGCTCCCACCCTCTTTGGAATATACTTTTCACTTCTACTGAAATATGCATTTCGTGATCAGGATGGTGGTATATACATTCACTCACGCTCAGATGGCGGCCTCTACAATGCTCAGAGATTGAAGGCTAAGACCAAAATTAGGAGGGTACTGATCAGAGAGTTGCTTTTTGCAGATGATGCTGCAGTTACGACCCACTCTGAGGAAGAATTGCAATGTCTACTATCTGCATTCTCCAATGCTTGTTCTGAATTTGGTTTAACAATTAGCAAAAAGAAGACACAGATTATGTCACAAGGTGCACATGGGGTACCATCAATCTTTATTGACGACGCCGAACTAGAGATAGGAGACCATTTTACATATCTAGGATCAGTGGTAAATAGCAAATTATCCCTAGATCAGGAAATCAACATCCGGATTGGTAAGGCAGCAACAACAATGAACAGGTTAAGAAAAAGAGTCAGGGAGAACAGGAAGCTTACTGCCAAAACAAAAGTCCTTGTCTATCAAGCCTGTGTCCTTAGTACTCTTCTCTATGGCAGTGAAACCTGGACAACTTACTCACACCAAGAGAACAATTTAAACAGCTTTCATATGCGGTGTCTGCGAAGAATTCTTGGTATTAAGTGGCAAGACAAAATCACAAATACTGAAGTATTGGAAAGATCAGGTTGTGTGACGGTGTATTCCATGCTCAGTCTTCGTAGACTTAGATGGATAGGACATCTTAGGAGGATGGATGATGGTAGAATACCAAAGGATATCTTTTTTGGTGAATTACAGATGGGTAAGAGATCTCAGGGTCGGCCTCTACTACGATACAAAGATGTGTGTAAGCGGGACATGATTGATACAGGCATTGATAATGCACATTGGGAGCAAATCGCCGCTGAACGTGTTGCATGGAGGGCAAATATCAGAAATGGAATAAAGTCAAAGGAGAAAATTATTGCAGAAAAGTCACACACCAATCGTTTGAGACGTAAGATGGTGCATGATGGTGGAAATGACCACGTGTTCACATGCACCCACTGTGAACGGACATTTACAGCGCAAATTGGCCTTATCAGTCACACTCGCTACCGCCATAGTTAAAAGTTATTATGCCTTTTTAAAGCACAAACTATCGTCTGTCAAGACGGCAAGGTGCCAATGAGTAGTAGTAGTATTAGTAACAGTAGTAGTAGTAGTAGTAGCAGCAGCAGCAGCAGCAGTAGTAGTAGTAGTAGTAGTAGTAGTAGTAGTAGTAGTAGTAGTAGTAGTAGTAGTAGCAGTAGTAGTAGTAGTAGTAGTAGCAGTAGTACTAGTAGTAGTACTAGTAGTAGTAGTACATCTGATGGCTGTAGAAATGAGGTTTCTCGGGAAAATGCAAACAATACCATGGACAGCCAGACAGATCAATGAACAAGTCCTTCAAGAAACAAATGAAGATCGTAAACTGATTAGAGACATTAGACGTAGACAGTCACAATTTTTGGGCATGTTATGAGAAGAAATGATTTGGAGAACTTGGTGACAACTGGCAAGATCGAGGGGAACAGACCAAGATGAAGACCTAGAAGCAAGTACCTGGATGGCTTGGCCTTGTGGCATGGTCGAGACAGAAACACGGAGCTGATCCACGACTCTGGTTATCGAGTGAGATGACAGAACATGACCGCCCACGCTTACCGGCATGGCACATGATGGATGGATGGAATGGAGCTGCATAGGATAGTTAGGTATATGAGGGTTTGGAGTGAGTTGGCTGAGGGTTTGATTCCGGACCGCGTCTTTCGATTCATAACTGCATTTATTTCTGAGACTCCTGAGGGTCGTCACTGGAGCTACGAAGTTCTTGCTTTGTGCAACGCTTTCCGCGCTGCAGAAAGAGACTGAGAGTAGTATAGAAGGAGGTTATCACGCGCATTTTTGTGGCGCACATCGCTTTTGCGCCACAAAGGGCGATAACTCCGGTTAATTTCCACCTCAAAGGGCGATAACTCATTTTAAAAAGTCAAGGGTGATAACTCTTTTAATAGGCGTGGTCCGAGTAGGTGTGGTCTAGTGACACTAGGTATGTATACAACATAAAAAATACAAAATAACAAACGAGTCAAGTAAGGTATATATTTTTTATTAAACCATGTATAGACAATACAAAGCATATTAAATAAGTAATGGCATAGTCGAGATATTATCACTGTCAACCTTTCTTTTTATATACAGATAGGACAGAGATGCACGATGTTGCTGATATGTATATACAGAAGAGTCTTGGGTCTTGAACCCTATATTGGTCCCCCCACTTGGTGTTTGAGTGTTGAGTACTTCTAAAAAAGTGTCCTTGTTTAGGTGCATGTTGTGGTTTTTGGTCAGACCTTTGGTACTGATTTTATCATAATCTCCGACACAAATATACGTCTTACTACATAACGAGACCATCCCCTCCCCTTCGTATTCTAGTTTGAAAAGCCCGGGGGTGCTCTTTTCATAGGCTTTGATAGTCTGGCAATCCTGACAGGTAGTAGTTTTATGAACAGGGCAGGTTTCAGACGGGAACCACTGATTATAGACTCTGTCATATTCTTCTCGTAGGTGTGGTCTAACTACTTCAGAGAGTGAGTCGGCACTAAGGGCCAAGTATAGAGAGTCAGTGTCCATTTCACAAAGCTGAAAGTCGTCTTTAGAAATAAATTTGTCTAGAAAGTCATAATAAAAAGCTAACATGCGCAGCTTGGCATATTGATAAACGAAGAAACCAATGGCGGGTAATGGCGGGTAATGGTTTTTTGGGGGACTGAGGGGAAAATTTTTGGTGGGAACCGGGTGAACTTTTTTTTTTGGCGGCGTGTGGGAACGGGTCTATTTTTTGACGGGTGTCTGTGAAAATAATTAAGGTAAAAGTATTTTTAGTTGGTTGGTTCTGTAAAAGTACTGGGAAGAGAGGGTGTGAACGGAAAGTTATTTTGGTTACGTAGGGTATATTAGTATGCGTGGTGTAGTGATGTATAAACAAGGGTGTGATGGGTCGTGGTTTCTACTCATGGGTTGGATATATGGTGGTGGCGTAGACATCTCATAATGTATCTGTTCAATAGGCGTGGTGAGTAATGTATAAACTGTCAAGTGTGTGATGGGTCGTGGTTATACTCGACGAAGTAAGAGGTGGTTACTATCATCTGAACAGTGTGATAGTAGTGAAGGTAAAGGGTGGTATATTCACCGATTACAAAGGAAATCTTATAAAGTTATAATGGGTGTCATTTGATGGTAAGGGGTATTAGTGATCAAATAGGAGTGATATAGGGGTGGTCATAAATGTAATAAGAGGTGTTCGCAGTTACACACTGGTCAACCAGTGGTCAAGCAATGGTCAAGTAGTCAAGTAAGGAAATTTTAGGGAAAAGTGGTTATAATGATATGGTGATGATTAAAGGGTGGTAAATTAGTGGTCAAGTAGTGGTCAACCAATGGTCAAGTAGTGGTCAAGTGGTCGAGTGACCACTTAAATTGTAGAGGACGATGTCCCTAAGATTATGGTAGTGGTTAAAGTGATCGATGGCATGGTCAAGTAGCGGTCAACCAGTGGTCAAGTGGTCGAATGAACACTTAAAAGGTAGAGAAAAGTACGTATATTGAAACGGTGATGGTAAAATGGTCGACAACGTGGTCAAGTAGTGGTCAAGTAGTGCTCAACCAGTGGTCAACCGCTCAAGTGAGAAAATTGTAGGGTATGGTACGTGTAGTGAAACAGAGATGGATAAATTAAGTAGTGACGTTGTCAAGTAGTGATCAAGTAGCGGGCAAGTACTGGTCAAATGGTCGAGTGACCACTTAAATTATAAGGGAAAGTACGTGTAGTGAACCTGTGTTGGTTAAAGTGATCGATGACGTGCTCAAGTAGTGGCCAAGTAGTGGTAAATGGTAGAGTGACTACTTAAATTGTCGGTGAAAGTAGGTATAGTGACATGGTGATGATCAAGAGTTGGTCAAGTGGTGTTCAAATAGTGATCAAGTAGTGGTCAAGTAGTCGAATGACCACTTAAATTATAGGGTATGGTACGTGTAGTGAAACGGTGATGGTAAAATAAGTAAGGACATGGTCAAATAGTGATCAAGTACTGGTGAAGTAGTGATCAAGTGGTCGAATGCTCACTTAAATTGTAGGGTATGGTATGTGTAGTGACATGATGATGGTTAAAGTGATCGATGACATGATCAAGACGTTATGCCGACTGCTAAGTTCAGAAAGTAATGTCCTTACTATCGGCAATTTCCCTGACAGGAGCGCCTCGAGCACTGATTTTTGTATTGGTCAATAGCACCTAGAGGTACACTCGACACACATGGACAATAGTTACAGCCGACTAAAGATGGCGGAGCACTCTATCACACACGGGTTATTACTACAACCAGACTACGTCTTATAGGCTAAGACTGTTCAAATATGGCGTCACATCCGGTCACATGTGTAATGGTACATCCGAGACACAGGCTCACTAACTAAAACCAGTCAAAGAATTCCCTGCTTCCGATCACATGTATAAGGGTACAACCACTAACGGGGTTAATGACTAAACCGGTCAAAGATGGTGATGGATCCAGTGACACGCATAACGATACACGTGGAACACGTGGCTAATAACCGAAACGTTCAATGACGGTGGTGCATCCGGTAACAGGGGTAATGGGACATCTGAGACACGTGGTTAAGAGGGAAACTATAGAAAAAGGGTGGCCTATCGGTTGTCGAGTCAGGGAACCTAACTTATGATGATCACTGTGTATAGGAGTGAATACACTGCATCATCAACACTGCATCCGAAGGGTAAAATGGTCACCCCTTCTCTCTCTCTTTTCTATAACCGTGTAGTCCTAGTGTTGACCGGTTACACCAAAGGACAGCCGGGCATCAACACAACAAACTGCCCCGATTCAGCCTTAGGCAATGCACGTAACATGACAGGTCACATGTCCGCCGTCATAACCAGCGACGTTATCACGTATCAAATTAGACACCCACACTTTCATTTCCTTTCTATGTGGCCATAGTATCTTTACATCTTTCTCCAGAAAGCCATTTCCAAGACCAATATATGTTTTTTTCAGTGTACCTGCTCAGTGCCACACTTCACAACCAGACAAAAGTACACCTTCTATGTACCACTTCATCCGTCAAATAAGAATATATGTTAGACAAACTATTAAAATTATTGGTCAAATACAGAAATATCTCGTCCAAACTTATAAAAAGTACGAACCTTTGTTAACCTATTGGGAAAAATATCAATCAAGTAGGAAAGTTTGTTAGTCAAATAGAAAAAATATTGACCACGTAACGATATATGAATACTTATGAAAAATAGGGAAATTTGTTAGTCAAATGAGAAAAAAAAAAGATTGACCAAGTAACGAAATACCCCACCAAACTTATGAAAAGTACGAAACTTTGTTAAGCAAGTATGAAAATGTATCGACCAAACAGAGAAATATATCACCCAAACTTATAAAAAGTAGGAACATATGTTAACCAAATGGAAAATATCTTGGGCAAATAGGAAACTTTGTTAACCAAATGTGAACAAACAAAACAAATATTGATCAAGTAAAGAAATAACTCCTCCAAATTTATGAAAAGTACGAAACCTTGGTACCCAAATGCGACAAATGTAGGTCAAATACTGAAATATCTCGTCCAAACTTATGAAAGGTAGAAAATTGTCTTAACCAACTGGGGTAAATATTATTCAAACTAAGAAAACATGTCGACTGAAGTAGGAAATTGCGTGAACCAAAGTAATAAAATTGTTGGTCAAATACGAAAAAGTATCGGTCAAACTTATAGATGTCTCGTTTAAACTTATAACATATATGAAAATTTGTTAGGTAAAGGTGAAAAATATTGGCCAAGTAATGTAATATCGCATCCGAACTTATAAAATGTACGAGTTAACCAAAGGCGAAAAGGCCAAAATACGAAATGTCTCGACCAAGCTTATAAAAATCTAGGAAAAAATATGACAACTAAAATATTGATCAAAAGGTATCAATCCAAACATTATAAAAATTACCAAATGTGAAAAATATCGTCCAAAGACAGAAATATTTCAACTAAACTTATAAATAAGGCAACAAAACTTGTGAAAATTTTTGGTCAAGTACAGAAATAGCTATGGAAAAAACTAAGTCCACAAAACTAAGAAAAGAAAAATGTAACTTCAGTAGTCAAATGTGTCTTGAAGTTTTATCTGAAAAGACATTTCACAATACATAATCAGCACCACTTTCCTTGTTTTACGTTACCGAAGGCCTTCCCCGTATCTGGTACAGAAACCCATATACATCACTCATCTCTCCACACTCTTGGTTTCTTTCTAATACAAAGTGGTCACATCACCAAGAACTTCAAACCGCCATGGTACACGTGCTCCATTGAAACACCCATGACAGTTAACAACACGTATGGCCATGTAATCTGTGAGTCCATTGGGGATAGTTCATCCGAGTATTCGTCACCAAAGATCCATTTCCCATGGCTGACATCTTCAACTTGCTATACCACAGCTTATTCTAATATACACTTTACATGACATTTTCCAAATTTGGGGGTCTATTAAAGAATACGTAATGAGATACATAAAGACACCAAGAACATATCAGACAAAACAACTCACAAACCAGACTTAGAACTAAAACTTAAACCATATCAGATGAACCTCCCAACAAGTACTACTAGAACTCAAAACATAACGATATTAAGGAAACGCATACTAGTTTATTTCTGTTTATAACTGTTTTAATATGGCAGAGAGAAACATGGTAATTAGACTATATCTGCCTTCTTCACTGCTGTCCTTTGTTCGATGACTTTTCTTCTGTCCTTGTCCTTCAGGACTGGATTCAAAAAAAAAAAATTTCAAGTCTTGTACACGCCTTTCAAAATGCTCACGTTCTCTGATTACATGGTGCCAGTTACCATTGCGTTCTTCGGTGCCAACAGTATGCAATGTCAAGAAGTGACGTTCTGGCGCAAAATTAACCTGTGGAGGTAAATAAAACACATTGAAACTTACAAGACGCCACACATACTACTTCACTAAAGAAAAAACAGTTTAAAAAAAGCATGATGAGAAGTGGTAAAAGGCATAAAAAAAAAACAGACTGTCGACATTCTATTGGTCACGTCTTGAGAAAAGGTAAAGGTATAGTCACTGATGGTTTGTAGTATAGCGAGATGTATATAGAAATCATGTATAGCAGCTAGGTCTTCTGTATTAGACATGTTTACAAAAATACACATGTGAACTATGATCATTACTACCCATACACACCTTATTCGTTGATGACGAACACCTTCGGACACCGACAGTAGGATAGTTTTCGTTCCACAACACATTAATTTTCTTGAGAGACTCTGGGGCATGACTACTATCCAAAAGGTCAATATCTTCATCTGAAGACGAATCATCACCCCAAGCAAAGGTTGTCTCTGGTACATCTAAAGCTGGCTGGGTGCCACGAGTAGGTTTCTGGCAGAACAATTTTTTTTTCTTCGATTGAATATTTTTATAAGTGTGGTTGAGATATTTCTTATTTTGGTCTTTTCATACTTGGTTAACTCCTACTTTTTATACATTTGACTGAAATATTTCTGTATTTGTCATAACTTCTTCTAAGACTTTGTTCATGTCTGGTAATGTAAGCTCTGTTCCATCAAGAAAAAAGACAACGCCATGAACACAACCCACTAAAGAAAATCAACAAAAAAATCTTGGTTTCAATATTTATTCATCAAAACAGTTTAGTGATATATCGTAAGAAAGAATCAATGACATACATATTTTGGTGATTAAATATTGAAACCAAGATTTTTTTTGTTGATTTTCTTTAGTGGGTTGTGTTCATGGCGTTGTCTTTTTTCATGATGGAACAGAGCTTACATTACCAGACATGAACAAAGTCTTAGAAGAAGTTATGACAAATACAGAAATATTTCAGTCAAATGTATAAAAAGTAGGAGTTAACCAAGTATGAAAAGACCAAAATAAGAAATATCTCAACCACACTTATAAAAATATTCAATCGAAAAAAAAAATTGTTCTGCCAGAAACCTACTCGTGGCACCCAGCCAGCTTTAGATGTACCAGAGACAACCTTTGCTTGGGGTGATGATTCGTCTTCAGATGAAGATATTGACCTTTTGGATAGTAGTCATGCCCCAGAGTCTCTCAAGAAAATTAATGTGTTGTGGAACGAAAACTATCCTACTGTCGGTGTCCGAAGGTGTTCGTCATCAACGAATAAGGTGTGTATGGGTAGTAATGATCATAGTTCACATGTGTATTTTTGTAAACATGTCTAATACAGAAGACCTAGCTGCTATACATGATTTCTATATACATCTCGCTATACTACAAACCATCAGTGACTATACCTTTACCTTTTCTCAAGACGTGACCAATAGAATGTCGACAGTCTGTTTTTTTTAATGCCTTTTACCACTTCTCATCATGCTTTTTTTAAACTGTTTTTTCTTTAGTGAAGTAGTATGTGTGGCGTCTTGTAAGTTTCAATGTGTTTTATTTACCTCCACAGGTTAATTTTGCGCCAGAACGTCACTTCTTGACATTGCATACTGTTGGCACCGAAGAACGCAATGGTAACTGGCACCATGTAATCAGAGAACGTGAGCATTTTGAAAGGCGTGTACAAGACTTGAAATTTTTTTTTTTTGAATCCAGTCCTGAAGGACAAGGACAGAAGAAAAGTCATCGAACAAAGGACAGCAGTGAAGAAGGCAGATATAGTCTAATTACCATGTTTCTCTCTGCCATATTAAAACAGTTATAAACAGAAATAAACTAGTATGCGTTTCCTTAATATCGTTATGTTTTGAGTTCTAGTAGTACTTGTTGGGAGGTTCATCTGATATGGTTTAAGTTTTAGTTCTAAGTCTGGTTTGTGAGTTGTTTTGTCTGATATGTTCTTGGTGTCTTTATGTATCTCATTACGTATTCTTTAATAGACCCCCAAATTTGGAAAATGTCATGTAAAGTGTATATTAGAATAAGCTGTGGTATAGCAAGTTGAAGATGTCAGCCATGGGAAATGGATCTTTGGTGACGAATACTCGGATGAACTATCCCCAATGGACTCACAGATTACATGGCCATACGTGTTGTTAACTGTCATGGGTGTTTCAATGGAGCACGTGTACCATGGAGGTTTGAAGTTCTTGGTGATGTGACCACTTTGTATTAGAAAGAAACCAAAAGTGTGGAGAGATGAGCAATGTATATGGGTTTCTGTACCAGATACGGGGAAGGCCTTCGGTAACGTAAAACAAGGAAAGTGGTGCTGATTATGTATTGTGAAATGTCTTTTCAGATAAAACTTCAAGACACATTTGACTACTGAAGTTACATTTTTCTTTTCTTAGTTTTGTGGACTTAGTTTTTTCCATAGCTATTTCTGTACTTGACCAAAGATTTTCACAAGTTTTGTTGCCTTATTTATAAGTTTAGTTGAAATATTTCTGTCTTTGGACGATATTTTTCACATTTGGTAATTTTTATAATGTTTGGATTGATACCTTTTGATCAATATTTTAGTTGTCATATTTTTTCCTAGATTTTTATAAGCTTGGTCGAGACATTTCGTATTTTGGCCTTTTCGCCTTTGGTTAACTCGTACATTTTATAAGTTCGGATGCGATATTACATTACTTGGCCAATATTTTTCACATTTACCTAACAAATTTTCATATATGTTATAAGTTTAAACGAGACATCTATAAGTGTGACCGATACTTTTTCGTATTTGACCAACAATTTTATTACTTTGGTTCACGCAATTTCCTACTTCAGTCGACATGTTTTCTTAGTTTGAATAATATTTACCCCAGTTGGTTAAGACAATTTTCTACCTTTCATAAGTTTGGACGAGATATTTCAGTATTTGACCTACATTTGTCGCATTTGGGTACCAAGGTTTCGTACTTTTCATAAATTTGGAGGAGTTATTTCTTTACTTGATCAATATTTGTTTTGTTTGTTCACATTTGGTTAACAAAGTTTCCTATTTGGCCAAGATATTTTCCATTTGCTTAACATATGTTCCTACTTTTTATAAATTTGGGTGATATATTTCTCTGTTTGGTCGATACATTTTCATACTTGCTTAACAAAGTTTCGTACTTTTCATAAGTTTGGTGGGGTATTTCGTTACTTGGTCAATCTTTTTTTTCTCATTTGACTAACAAATTTCCCTATTTTTCATAAGTATTCATATATCGTTACGTGGTCAATATTTTTTCTATTTGACTAACAAACTATCCTACTTGATTGATATTTTTCCCAATAGGTTAACAAAGGTTCGTACTTTTTATAAGTTTGGACGAGATATTTCTGTATTTGACCAATAATTTTAATATTTTGTCTAACATATATTCTTATTTGACGGATGAAGTGGTACATAGAAGGTGTACTTTTGTCTGGTTGTGAAGTGTGGCACTGAGCAGGTACACTGAAAAAACATATATTGGTCTTGGAAATGGCTTTCTGGAGAAAGATGTAAAGATACTATGGCCACATAGAAAGGAAATGCAAGTGTGGGTATCTAATTTGATACTTGATAACGTCGCTGGTTATGACGGCGGACATGTGACCTGTCATGTTACGTGCATTGCCTAAGGCTGAATCGTGGCAGTTTGTTGTGTTGATGCCCGGCTGTCCTTTGGTGTAACCGGATAACACTAGGACTACACGGTTATAGGAAAGAGAGAGAGAAGGGGGTGACCATTTTACCCTTCGGATGCAGTGTTGATGATGCAGTGTATTCACTCCTATACACAGTGATCATCATAAGTTAGGTTCCCTGACTCGACAACCGATAGGCCACCCTTTTTCTATAGTTTCCCTCTTAACCACGTGTCTCAGATGTCCCATTACCCCTGTTACCGGATGCACCACCGTCATTGAACGTTTCGGTTATTAGCCACGTGTTCCACGTGTATCGTTATGCGTGTCACTGGATCCATCACCATCTTTGACCGGTTTAGTCATTAACCCCGTTAGTGGTTGTACCCTTATACATGTGATCGGAAGCAGGGAATTCTTTGACTGGTTTTAGTTAGTGAGCCTGTGTCTCGGATGTACCATTACACATGTGACCGGATGTGACGCCATATTTGAACAGTCTTAGCCTATAAGACGTAGTCTGGTTGTAGTAATAACCCGTGTGTGATAGAGTGCTCCGCCATCTTTAGTCGGCTGTAACTATTGTCCATGTGTGTCGAGTGTACCTCTAGGTGCTATTGACCAATACAAAAATCAGTGCTCGAGGCGCTCCTGTCAGGGAAATTGCCGATAGTAAGGACATTACTTTCTGAACTTAGCAGTCGGCATAACGTCTTGATCATGTCATCGATCACTTTAACCATCATCATGTCACTACACATACCATACCCTACAATTTAAGTGAGCATTCGACCACTTGATCACTACTTCACCAGTACTTGATCACTATTTGACCATGTCCTTACTTATTTTACCATCACAGTTTCACTACACGTACCATACCCTATAATTTAAGTGGTCATTCGACTACTTGACCACTACTTGATCACTATTTGAACACCACTTGACCAACTCTTGATCATCACCATGTCACTATACCTACTTTCACCGACAATTTAAGTAGTCACTCTACCATTTACCACTACTTGGCCACTACTTGAGCACGTCATCGATCACTTTAACCAACACAGGTTCACTACACGTACTTTCCCTTATAATTTAAGTGGTCACTCGACCATTTGACCAGTACTTGCCCGCTACTTGATCACTACTTGACAACGTCACTACTTAATTTATCCATCTCTGTTTCACTACACGTACCATACCCTACAATTTTCTCACTTGAGCGGTTGACCACTGGTTGAGCACTACTTGACCACTACTTGACCACGTTGTCGACCATTTTACCATCACCGTTTCAATATACGTACTTTTCTCTACCTTTTAAGTGTTCATTCGACCACTTGACCACTGGTTGACCGCTACTTGACCATGCCATCGATCACTTTAACCACTACCATAATCTTAGGGACATCGTCCTCTACAATTTAAGTGGTCACTCGACC